>CATPAC010000285.1:0-79488 GCA_954871275.1 Leptopterna dolabrata | reverse complement strand
CTGTGAGTCATCTCTAAGGGGTTCAAAATAGGGGTTGAAATTTTCAAAACGCCTATACAATTTTTTTACGTAAATATTTTTACGGTTTTAAATAGTTCTTGAACTTGCGAGTTTTTTAAGACCATCCGGAGCATCGTACGTCCAGCTGTTCGTTCACAGTAAGGCCCCGAAGTTTGCACCGACAGGCATTTTCGACTCCAGTGTGAATGAAATTGTATACAATTCAAACCAAATCTCGTAACCAGAGACGCGCCCACAATAGGAAATTTGGCGGAGATAAAATCATTGGTAGGGATCACCTGATTATATTGGCGGAGTATGAAGTCGAGTTGGTTGTTCTGTGATATTATTTAATTTGAAAAATGATGGCTCTTTTGGAGTTTGTTGGTAGGTAGTGAAACTTGAACAAACGTTGAAGTATTATTGATGGGTAAATTATTACTACGGTAAATCATTACTCAACGGTAAATTATTACACAACGGTTCATTATACCATCTACGTAGAAGGGGCTGGAGTTTGTTGGTAGGTACTTTTGCAACTTTTTTCACTCCTCATCAACAATTTCTTTTCAGAACTTCATTATGTGTGTTTCTTTTGGTTAGGTACTGTTTGTCATCGGCAGAACTATTTTAGCAACATTTAACTCGTGATTTAGGTAGGTACCTAGTAACGAGTACGGGGTTAGGTACTAACCTACGGAGGGTCTGCGATCTACATAATATGTATAGAATAGTACATATCATATTATATAGACGGGTTATCTATACATAGAGCTGTGATCTGTAACACAAGGGTATTCTATACAAAATAATAAACCGTTGTGCAGGGATTTGCAGCGTTTTAAAATGAAAATGCCTTATTTAGGGGGATTTTCGGAAGGCTAGTAAATCATGAAATTCAATGAACGCAGTTATAACTTGTAAAATGAGCGAGCAAAATTGTTAACAAATTTCAACGATTTTTGAAAAAGCGCGTCAAAATAGGGGCTTCGGCTTTAGCCACTCTCTGGTGGCAGATAGTGAAAGGACAGCTGCTGGCTCTTATCATGGATGCTTCCCCCTATACTATCCCTGTGTTCTGTCCCTGGAGGTTATTTTCAACGTCCTTGGTCAGAGAGTGAATGGGGTGTTGCAGCACTCCCAAAACGAATTGGCAGCGCTGTAATGATGGGCTCGGAAGCTTTCCGCCAAATAGGTATGAGTTCTGAGCTGTTGCCCAGCCTCCCTTCCTTCCCCATCAAGGCCAACCACCTCTACTGCTTGGAGGTCACCTTTGTTTTTTCTTTGTTTTACTCATTTACCATCCTAGTTTTCACAAGGGTGGGCGAAAAAGGTTTGAGACAATAAATACGTAGGTATCTTTACAGTATTTGGAGAAAGTGGGGAAGTGTGAAATTATGAATGATCAGTTTCATATTTGGCGCCTCTTCTCACACAGTTTCGAGAATATTCTTGCAGGTTGGCAGTACCGGTGCTCCGCCCCGCACTTCTCCTGAGAGGAAGCCATCTACACACAACCTTAGACGCTTCAACGAGAACAACCCAGCTAACCTGAGACTACAAAAATTCGATTTTCTCAACCAGACAATTTGGAGCTTGCCACTGCCGATTCCAGTTCAAGTGGCTTCGAACAATCCAACAATTGAAGAAATAATCCGATACGGCGCCGTTGGGTAGTCTTGTGCATTAGAGGTTAATGAAATTAATTCCCCCATGTTTCAGTCACAAGCTCATGTTGTATTCCTTGCCTGAGTCACTGCATCTTATCCAAGTTCATCTGTTTGCTAGAAAGTATGTGGGTTGAATATCATCTATAATCAACCAGGAAATGATATTTTGGAAGCAATAAAATATATATGATAAGGGGCTTGGGGAAATTCGAAGCCCTGGGGAACTTGGAGGTGATGCGATGTTGAGTAGTTAGGGGTTAGGGGAAACAGCCAGGGAATAAATCTTTTGATGTTTGATTAACCTACTTAATTCCAAGAAGGCTAAGCCCCGAGTTGATATTCCGAGCTTAACAATTCCTGACGATTTAAATAAAAGTAATAACCTCACCCACGGAATTTCACGAAAATTATTGTCGATAAATAATGATCGAAAGATCACGTGTTAACTTCCGATTGGGGGTTTGGGTTGAGTTAGAGGGCTATACTCCTCGCGAATTAGGACAACAAACGAATAAATACGCGAAACAGGCGCGATGAAATGAAAATAAAACCGATCAATAGAGTTGATGAGAGATAGTTTTTCGTGATTTCATTTTGTTGCCCAACAGCTCGGAAGCCCACTCGATGTTTTAAAGGGCGGGTTGAGGAAAGATCGATGTTTGCTAGCAGATCTTTCTCTTTGTAATTCCTGCTGATGAAATCATAGATGTGTCCATAATATATTATCGATGTAGTACTAGGGACAATCTGTGCTGGGTTTTTGTAATGGGTTCCCAGTAATACCTGTCTGTCTGCATGCGTAAGAAATGTTGATGAAACTGTAGAGTAAGTACTTCCATAGATGTATAGGTTAATTGACTTCCTATGACGAAAATCGAGTCTTACCAGACAAAAGATGTACGGATGTGGATCATAGTGCCCGGAGGGAGGGCCACAAACAGGAAGAGAAGGTCCTGTTATTTGATGTCGATGTTAAAAATCCTTTAGAGAGGTGTTAGTTATAAATAACACAATCCGCAAATGTGGGCATTCGATGAAAAGGCGGAAAGCGACCGGAATAGGCAAACATGATGTTGGGGAGGAGAAGGGTCCGCCTAGGGGATTTCCTTATTTTTCGCCAACCATGTTTAGAGAATACAATCATGACCCAACGTGGATTTTCTGACATATAGGGGATGTTTTCACGCTGAGGCGGCTTACATACCCTGTCAAGGATGTTTGGGTCTGGTACCTACCTAATATTAGCCACCTGCCTTGTTGTATCGGATAGAGTACTGGTAAGCGGAGGAAAGGGAAACCATAATAGATTATGGTAACGGTTGTGCACTAGACAGTGGCGTAGCCGGGGGGGGGGGGGGGGGGTGGGGGTTAGTGGGGGTCATAACCAGACCAGAGGGTAGGTACTGACCACAGAAAACAGTGATCTACGCAGAAGGGGCATCTATTTCACTCCACATCAACAATAAATATATTTATGTCTTATGCGTAGATCACTGTTTTCTGTGGTCAATACCTATAACGAACCGTTCGTTGTGTAATAACTTGCCCATCAATAATATTTCAAAGTTTGTTCAAGTTTCACAGGTACCTACCAACAAAATCCAGCCCCTTCTTGGTAGATGAACCGTTGTGTAATAAATTACCGTTGTGTAATAATTTGTCGTTGTGTAATAATTTACCGTGGTGTAATAATTTACCCATCAATAATACTTCAAAGTTTCTTCAAGTTTCACAAGTACCTACCAACAAAATCCAATAGTCCATCACTTATGAAATGAAATAATATAGCAGAACAACCTACTCGACTTCATACAGCCATCCTTGATTATAATCAGGTGCTCCTTAGTGATGATATCCCGGCCGGATTTATACCGTTTGATTCACGATCATGTTGACAAAGCTTTTTGGTGCACACGAAAGGCTGGACGTACAATGGTCCGGGTGGTCTCAAAAATTGTTTAGCTCAAGGCAAATTTAATAACGTAAAAAAAACCATACCCTTCAATCGAGAGTTTTCGAGATACGGCGTTCTGAAAATTTGAACCCCTATTTTGAACCCCTTAGAGATGACTGTCAGTAACGTCGAGCTTCGAGGACGAACTACACCCCGAACGGAACCTATAACCCGAATTTCATCAATTTTGTTTCATGGTAACTAAGCAAAGTGGCCCGTACGGCGTACAGTGGACAGACAGAAATATTTTTATTGCATTTTCGGATTCTACGTACCTACCTTTAAACGTAAACCATCAAATTTTGAGGGGAGTTAGAATTTTTTTTTTCATGCTCAATTCCGAAGGTTCATTATTGAGAATAATAAACCAAAATGTTAATCCCTCCTCAAAATTTGATGCTTTCCATTTCAAGCTACGCATAATCCTAAAATGGAGGTTGGCAATTTTTGTGGGTTACGATTTTTTTTTCTTTTCTTTTTTTAACAAAATTCTGTTCAATAGCGGAAATTAACTCTTGTTGATCACATAGTGAGGTGTTTATGTCGGAAAGTCTAGGTAGGAAACGAGTGTGAAATTTGAATTTCTGAGTTCCAACTAAAAATGACGTATCAGGTAAATCGCCAAGTAGTTAAACTCAAATCCCACTTAGAGCGCTAGAGCATCATCACTTTAAACGATGTAGAGAACCGCAATAAATTAATGGATGGAGCCCCAAATTTATGAATAAATTATAAAAAAGCCCTCAAAATCAAACGGAGGGAAGGTTCACAAAAGGTCACAGCAAAGGTTAGAATAGAATAGAAGATTTTTATTCAGAATATATACAAGAACAAGATTAGGTAAATACAACATAGAGAGAGTAGAGTCTTCTCGTTCCTATAGTATGCTGGTCGACATTACTGTTCTTGAAGGTTGGTATTTCTAATGTTGCATTGTTGGTAGCATTGAGAACCTTCGCCTCCAAAGCATTCTCTCCGCCTCCTTGGGCCAGTAGCCCACAAGTAGAGTGACAGTAGCCAGTGAGATGTCAATAGACCTGATACGTAATTTTTAGCCTCACTTTTACGTGTAATCACCCTAATTTAGAAACTGCCTCTAATATTTGAAAACGGGATTCAAACTACCGTTTCTCTAAGAGTTGTGATTTTTTTTTTTTTTTTCCAATAAAAAAGTTGACGAAAATCCCCCAGTGCGGCTAATGTCATCTATTAAAAACCTTGGGATGCTTAAATTTGACTTGGGGCCTCTTTGATGCCTACAACTGGGGCAGCACCAGGTGCTTCGTCTTCTTCAATAGCAAATGGTGCACATGTCCAAAAATGACTAAACCCATGAAAACTGAAACTTACCTATACCTTCTTGAAATACAGAAACTTGAACTTATAAGTTATACTTGAAATACTGAAACTTTACATTATACTTTCAAAATCGGAAAAAACGATTGAAACAAATGTTGGTTTTTGAAATATTCCTCCGTAAATAGGTACGACGTTAATTTATCAATCTCAATCGTTATTATTATTGTCTACATCTCATCGTTCCTTTTGTAAGAGCTGAGTCCGCAACGCGTTGGTTTTCAAGCTGGTTTTCCATGACTGGTCAGCACCAATGATTTATACGATCAGGAAACAATAATTGATGAAGCGTGGAGGTGCAAAAGGGTATAAAAATAATAAATGCCTTAAGCCAGTTTGTTCAGCACGCAACCTCCAGAATTTCGACGTAGATGTGGTTGACCTGTTGAATCCATGTAATATAAATATTTATGGTACCTACCAGTAGATGATAGCGTATGTGTGTGTACCAGGTAAGAACGGAGGAGTTAGCCCAGGAAGCACAGCAGACCTGGGTCCACTACGCTCGAGGGAGAAGTCTACTTCATCAATCATCGTACAAAAACAACGTCTTGGTTCGCCCCTCGTATACGTAGGTTGCCCGAAATATCATCATTTAGGTATACACATGATCACGGTATATCACCGGTGCCTTAGGCCACATTTGTACAACGCACTACCCCTGTACCCTCTTCACATCTACAACTTATAATGGTTCGTCGAATTAGGCCAGTTAAATACTTGTATAGATCTTCAAAACCTACCGCGACTGCCAATATAATTTGTAAAGTATATTTGTATCAACTTTGACATAATAGCCTACCTGTATGTTTACCAATATTTGAGGCCATACCATACTTCCATGTTTTGGAGATGGAAAACATGGATAAAAATTGACTGACGGTCTAGAGATAATCTCTTAGCTAGGAATAATTTTTGGCTTATGTCTTCTGTGAGAGTGGCTTATTGCAGAGTGTATTGTTTGTCTAGTCTAGATGTATGATTTCACTTTCCGCGAGTTATTTTTGGGGTAAAGTGAATTACGTGCTGGACGTTATTACGCCGCTAACGCTGACCTGAAATAATGCCGCGGGGACGCCCAAGAACTCGTCGATCTCTTGAGGTGACTCCACCCCAACACACCGATTTATCGTTTGTTCCAGACCCTCCCTTGGACACAAATGCCGATGGACCCCCAAGTTTGGGGAATCAATCAGAATTTCACGGCTTTGACGCAGAAGTTCCATCCACATCAACGCCTACCGCCTTGGACAATATTGCGGAGATTATAAACAACCTTCCAACAAGATGTCATGCAACAGTTGTTGGAGCGAATCCCGAAACAACCGGAGGATCAGCAGAATAATTGTCCAACGGCAAGGCAAAACGACAAAATAACATTACCTGAATTTGACAAGGAAAATGTACACCCAGGAGCTTGGCTCAAAACTGCGGGGTTGGTTATGACCAAACACCCCAATCCATCGTCGGCCTCGCTAGCAACTGCACTTGTCACAGCGATGCAAGGCCCTGCCAGTGCTTGGCTTGCCGAGATGATGGACGAAACTTGGGCAAAATTTACAGATTATTTTGCCCGAGAATTCTGCCAACAAAACACAGCGGCCTCAGTAATTCACCAGATAATGACTGCTCCTCCACAACAAGGTGACCTACTCAACCGTATTAAAGCTCAGATAGCTAAGATGCGGGGTGCGACCCAGGACCTCACCAAGGACGAGGTTCTGATACTCATGGCAGCCTCAAATGCCGCCAAAGAAGAAGTTGATATAAGAAAATGGATTTTTCGGGAAGATAAAATCAATGAGGAGGCTCCAATAAAGGAGATCAAGGCTGCTACCAGCCATAAGCAGCATGGGAGTCAGTCAAATCAGACTAAAACCCCACAGTCCCAAAACAGCCGAAATGTTAGCTCATGGAATAGACCTTGGCAAAAGAGGTCTACCGACCAAGCTTCTTCAGACGCTCCCGACACAAAGAAAAGGAAGTTTTTTCTCAAAAGCCGGTGGAAGTCGCCAACTAGCGGCCTCAACGCAGGGTAACTCATCAGAAAGGAAGGAGGAGGTACGCCGACTCACGTGCAATTATTGCAAAAAACCAGGACACCATGAAAACGATTGCTATAAAAATCCGCATAGCAAATCCTACAAGGGGCCGCAAAAGTCGCCGAAGCAGGAAAAAACCAACAAGAAGGTCAACATCTATAATGTCAACCCTACAGGTGAACTCTGCCATCAAGGTACCTTATTCCCTTATGTATTTGACTCAGGCTCTGAAGCCTCTCTTTTGTTTCAAACTTTAGTACCTCAATTTAATGGACAAACCTTTCGGAATCCTGTAAATTTGACCGGTATAGGATCCGGAAAAATAGTAGTTGAGGAACAGATAGCTGTAGTGGTTACAATTAATTCTCTAGATATCCCTGTCGTCTTTCATATAATATCTGATAATTCAATAATGACACCTATTTTGTTAGGGAGGGATATTCTAGCTTAGGGAATCTCTGTTAGAGTTTTTTCCGACAGATACGAATTTTCAAAAATTGAAAAGCCCAAAAACAGAATTGAGACGAGAATATATTAAGAAAAATTTAAAGAAACAATCACAAGATCCTAACGTACCTAGCACTGTAGATTCAATGAATGATGTCCCATTCCCGGTTCCATGTTCTAGCCGTGTCATTGACCTTAGGGTAGATTCACTTTCTGCGACAGAGAGTAAACAAACGCGGTCGATTCAAGGGCAGACACATGGGGAGGCCGATATGGAACTGTTTTGTCCGACTACCAAAAATCTGGATACAGATTTGTCATCCGAATCTGATATTGTACGATTACGCAACATTTTGAATGTATACCGAAATACTTTTACCCGAGGACTTCCTCGGAAGGCTGTTGTAAATTCGGAATTTAAAGTTAGATTGACTGAGCCGGACAGGGTAATCTACAGACGCCCGTACCCGCTACATCCTACAGATAGGGCAGCTGTTAAGGGTTATATTCAGGACCTGTTAACAGGCTAGGATTATAGAACATTCTACAAGTCCCCATAGTAGTCCGGTACTCTTGGTACCAAAGAAGAATGGAAAGCTCCGGTTGGTCACTGATTTTCGCGAGCTGAATTCAATCACAATTCCCGAACGATATCCTATCCCTCTCATTAGGGACCAGATCTGTAGGCTCAGTGGGAAGACTTTTTTCACGTCGCTAGATGCTGCTTCAGGCTTCTACGCTATCCCTGTAGAGGAAGCGTCACGAAAGTATCTAGCCTTCCAAACACCTGATGGGCATTATCAATATGCTCGGCTCCCGATGGGTGTCCGTAATGCCCCCTGCTGCTACCAAAGGGCAGTCATATCAGCACTCGGTGATCTAGCAAACACTGACGTTTTAGCATATATGGATGATCTTTTACTGATCAGTTCTGATAAAGAAGAGGCCTTCCATCAGTTAGATAAAGTCCTAGGCGTCTTGTCAAAAGCTGGATTTTCGTTGAACCCCGATAAGTGGTTTTTTGAAAAATTCAGTTGTCTATTTAGGTTATCACATCCAGAATGGGGAAATAGGTACGACCCCACAATGACAGAATAAAGGCATTGTCGGATTTACCCCCTCCCAAGGACCGTACGAAGTTGAGATCGTTTTTAGGGCTCTGTTCGTACTTTCGAAATTTTATCAAGGATTTCGCATCAATTTGTGCTCCTTTATACTCCCTGACGTCAGACAAAGTTCGTTTCGTATGGACACCAGAGCACGAGGAAATTCGTCAGAGAGTTATATCTATCTTGACTAGTGATAATGTTCTGACAATTTTTAATCCTGAATATCAAATTGAGGTGTGGACGGATGCCTCATCGATTGGATACGGATCAATTTTGTTCAACATCGTGGATGGTCAGCACAGAGTAGTGGGGTATTTTAGCCGAAAAACTACTCCTGCCGAGGCAAAATACCATTCCTACGAATTAGAGACAATGGCAGCGGTAAAAAGCTTCAAATTTTGGGAATGCTTTCTTTTATATCATGAGTTCACTTTGGTCACCGACTGCAAATCATTTCAGGCGTCGTATGTGAAACAAACATTATCACTCGCGTCCACCGTTGGTGGGCGTACCTACAGATGTTCACATTCAAAATTCAATATAGGCCTGGATCCAGAATGCAGACCGTTGACTTCCTGTCTAGAAATCCCGTCGGAGATTCTGCTGAACTATAGGTCTCCCACTAGAATAAGACGCTCCGACCCTGCGCTCTTGAGGCCAAGAAAGGAAACGCAGAGCATGGCATCCTGCACTTACTTTGGCCGTTGGTAATTTCACGTTGTTCAGTTGGCAACATTGCCTCGATTTTCTAGTAGCTGACATTTTGTTTTGTTTACTATTACTACTGTTTTGACTGTTTCGATTCTCAACCTCAGTTTTTTCAATCTGTGAGTATCATATTTTCGAACCTCAGTTAGCGAATTTTCGAAGAAAAGGAAGCTATTGTTCTCGGTCCAAAATTTTTAAAACTCGAATTTCCGAAAGATTTTTATACCAAAATCCGTTTCAGACCATCCTGAATTCCCTGCCGAAAGACACCAAAAATTATATGTATATATATATATATATATTTATATATTTATATATTTATATATATATTTATATATTTATATATGTATGTGTCATTCCAGACGATAACTCTCGAAAGAATTGAGATAAAAAGTTCAAATTTGCACGAAAAATCTGTCTTGGCAATCGACAGGCTAAGTTCGAAGATGAGCAGAATCGGGTCACCCTAAGGGGGAGTTTTGGGGAGTTTTAGGGGGGGGAAATTACCCATAAATTCCCAAAATGAAAAAGTCTGACAAGTGACACCTCATTTTAAAGGTTTTTGTACGCTGAACACGATGGTGAAATCAGAATTGCGATATCTCATTCCATTCTCAAACTGGAGCACTTTGAAGATGAAGGAACGTGGTTATTTCTTGAGATGTTCTTCCTGGTTCGTCTGCTCTAATCTGATAACGGAATGGGATATAGCAATTCCCATATAGCAATTCCCATATAGCAATTCCCAGATAGCATGATGGACAGGGCGCCTTCATCGTGTTCTGCTGAGAACTCGAAGAGCAGGATCGCTCGTGGGAAGCCATTACGAAGTCAGGCAAGAGAAATTGTCTACAACGTAGCGCAATTTTTCATCAGAAAGAAGAACGAAGAGAAAGCGAAGTATAACATCCGAGATTTGACAAGCGAAGCAACGCCGAAAAAAGCAACGCCGAAAGTAGTCTCCGTTATTTTGAAGGAAGGGCGTCAACTGTCGGCAGTATCCCCAAACCCTTTGTTTACTATGCCAAAAAAAGTAACAGAGCACAAGAAAAGGGTTGAGGCTGACGACTTCACTGATGCGGCGATTAGAAACAAAATAAGAGAATTCTACACCGTGCGAAAGAAGTGCCCATCAACGGGATCGATTCTTGGTGCGTTGAAAAGTGACGGAGTTCTTGATTGCGGTGCTGAATATTTAAGGAAAAGAATCCATTCGTGTGGTTTCAAGTGGAAAAAATGCCAATCCAATCGCAAGGTGTTGATCGAACGGCCCGAAATAGCTGCCTGGAGGGTTAGGTACCTATGTGCCATGACATCCTACCGCTCGCAAGGTAAAAACATCGTATACCTCGATGAAACATACGTCCAGGCATCCCATGGTGTTTCTAGGTGCTGGCAGTCTGAAACACAGCTGGGAGCTGTGAAACAGATCGGTAAGGGCAATAGACTTATCATAGTACACGGCGGAGGCGAGATGGGATTTGTAAAAGAGTCCCTTCTTGTGTTCAAGTCATCATCGAGATCGGGGGACTACCACACCTCTATGAATTTCGGCAATTTTTCTAAGTGGCTCACGGAAATGTTCCTTCCGAATTTACCAGCAGGTTCCGTAGTGGTAATGGACAATGCGAAATATCATTGTGTGGAAGTAAACAAAAAGCCCAACACCGGAAGTTTGAAGAAGGACATTGTAGCCTGGTTGACGCAAAATAACGTGGATTTTGACGAAAAGTGCACAAAGGGAGAACTCCTCCTCTTAGTGAGAAACGTACCTTCGGAGAAAACGTATAGGGTTGACGAGATTATTAAAGCGAAGGGCCACCATCCCCTTCACCTCCACCCATACCATCCCGACCTGAATCCAATAGAACTGGTGTGGGGTGACATTAAAGGTCAGCTCGCAAGAGATTCTGTCGGAACACCTCTTGGCCAAAAAGAAGTGGTGTTGAAACAATTATTCTCGGAATATTGACTGAGAAGTGGAAAAAAGTGTGCGAGCATGTGAAAACAGTGGAGAACAAGTATTGGACCAGCGACCACATAGTAGACACGGAAATTGACAATATTATTGTGAATTTAGGCGAGACTTCTGATACGAGTTCCGACGAAGAAGAAGACTGGTGGGACAATGATGACTCTGATTGAATGTATTATCAATCATATTTTCTATTTTTAATAAAATGACGAAATTACTAATAAATTTTACTGCATTGTTTACCACTTGTCCATTTCATTAGTAACGGCTTCCCTATAGCTAGTGTTTTTGTCGCAGTCCCAAGGTTAACGCAAGTAGTGTCACACTTTCCATGGAATAGTATTGTGTTCCTTCATCCTTACACAGGTAAGTTTATTATTTTTATAATAATTTAAAAAGTAGAGGAAAAATATAGTCATTCCCAATTACTTTTTCAAAACAGTGGGAACTGGGAAGAAAAGTACATTAGAGAAAAGTGCTACCACTCAGTAGGGAAAAAGAGGAAACAGCTGGGAAATTTTGGTTTAAGGAGTAGTACCTACTTCTCCGCTAGAGATCAGCACTGGAGCGTCTTATTCTAGTGGGAGACCTATAGATGTGTTCGAGGCGACAGTTCAGGACTACCTACCCTGAAAACGAAGTCACGGAACTGAAAGCCATAACATCTCGGTTTGCACAAATTACTGATACGGAGCATGAAAAACTGATGGCAAAAAGGGTCCACCTTGTCGAATTGACTAACGACTGGTTGGTTTGTGCCCAAAACTCCGATCCGGAATTACAAACTATATTGACTCAGATCACTCAAGGACGTTTGTCTCAGACATTGGCAGACTCATATGAAGTTATCGACGGAGTCCTGTTCAGAGTTTTGGTTTATTATTTTCAATAATGAACCATTGGAATCGAGCATGAAAAAAAAAAATTCTTACCCCCCCTCAAAATTTGATGGTTTACGTTTCAAGGTATGTAGAATCCAAAACTGCAATAAAAATATTTCTGTCTGTCCGCCGTACAGGCCACTTTTCTTAGTTACCATGAAAGAAAATTGATGAAATTCGGGTTACAGGTTCCGTTCGCTGTCTAGTTGGTCCTCGAAGCTCGACGTTACTGTGAGTCATCTATAAAGGGTTCAAAATAGGGGTTGAAATTTTCAAAACGCCTATACCATTTTTTTACGTGAATATTTTTACGGTTTTAAATAGTTCTTGAACTTGCGAGTTTTTTAAGACCATCCGGAGCGTCGTAGGTCAAGCCGTTCGTTCACAGTAAGGCCCCGAAGTTTGCACCGACAGGCATTTTCGACTCCAGTGTGAATGAAATTGTATACAATTCAAATTCAAACCAAATCTCGTAACCAGAGACGCGCCCACAATAGGAAATTTGGCGGAGATGAAATCATTGCTAGGGATCACCTGATTATATTGGCGGAGTATGAAGTCGAGTTGGTTGTTCTGTGATATTATTTCATTTGAAAAATGATGGCTCTTTTGGAGTTTGTTGGTAGGTAGTGAAACTTGAACAAACGTTGAAGTATTATTGATGGGTAAATTATTACTACGGTAAATCATTACTCAACGGTAAATTATTACACAACGGTTCATTATACCATCTACATAGAAGGGGCTGGAGTTTGTTGGTAGGTAGGTACTTTTGCAACTTTTTTCACTCCTCATCAACAATTTCTTTTCAGAACTTCATTATGTGTGTTTCTTTTTGTTAGGTACTGTTTGTCATCGGCAGAATTATTTTAGCAACATTTACCTCGTGATTTAGGTAGGTACCTAGTAACGAGTACGGGGTTAGGTACTGTTATGCAGTTACACACGTTATTTGAAGCCAATATACTTTATTTACTTATCTCTTTACAACTCGTATTACTTTACAATAAGATCTGTTTTTTTCGTGTCCTTCTTCGCGTCACCTTCCGGGATAACCTTATGCCAGGTAAGTTGGTTGGTTGGTTTCTTGACCAGGCATCACCATGCCAAACATCCCCCCTCCCAAGCCAGGTGACATCTCCGCAGCTCTCCTAAAGATTAAGTTTCTTCGGGGCCACAACTAGTCTCCCAGATCTGGTAGTCGTTGCTCTTTGGTGTAACTCTTCCTGATTGGGAGGACTTCCCTCAGCAGTGGGCTTGGTAGAGATGTTTGGTGGTCTTGGGCTTGATGGTCTGGGCGACGATGTAGTTGCCCTAGTTTGCACTGCGGCACTGCCCGGGGATGAGGAACAGTTTCCATTTAGAGATGGCTCTTGTGATTCAGCAGCAGGTTTCTTCATTTGCTGCTCGGTACACGGGGATGTAGGGATGCTTTCTGCTGCAACTAGACTGTTTCTATTTCTCCTCAGTGTTCTGGCACTGCCCTCTGGTTGAATCCAGTAGGATCTAGGCTCCTCAGCTTTACTTTGGACCTTTCCTTCTCTTTCTAGGTCTGGAATCCAAACCTTGTCTCCTGCCTGTAGCTCCTTGAGGGGTCTTGAGCCGTGCCGTTTATCATAATACCCCTTGTATTTTAGTCTCCGGTGGTGATCCCTTTCAACGAATTCCTTGTCTCGTTTCTCCCACAAAAGAGCCGGGTGTGTTGGAACTGTGTCGCGGAGGCGGCGGCCCATTAGCAGTTCAGCTGGACTACGTTTGAGGTCAGGCAGAGGTGTGTTTCGGTAGATAAGCAGTGCCAGATACGGATCTTCATTTTTCTTCAGGATGGTTTTTGCTATTTTTACGGCCGCCTCGGCTGCCCCATTTGACTGATGGAAGTACGGGCTACTCGTAGCATGCTGGAATCCATAGGTTTGTGTGAACTGTCGGAATTCTGAGTTCTCTAATTGCTGAAATTGTGATCCCCCATCCGTTCTCACTACTGCAGGGATTCCATGGCGTGAGAAGGTGGATTTACATTTCTGAATGATTTCTGAAGATGTGAGGTTCTGTAGGGTGGCTATTTCAAAATAGCGGGAATAAACATCGGTTATAACGATGAACCATTGCCCATCACATTTGAACAGATCCATTGACAAGGTGTGCCAGGGACGTTCGGGTAATGAGGTTGGCATGAGTGGTTCTTTAGGATTTTTTCTGAATTTCCAGCATGTGCTACAGGTTAGACAGTGTGATTCTATTGCTGCTGCCATCTTGGGCCACCAAATGGATTGGCGAGCTCGGTGTTGGCATTTTGTGACTCCTAGATGACCTTTGTGAATTTCTTGAAGCATCTGTGACCGCAGACTCTCTGGAACAACAAATCTCTGGCCTCTTAGCAGAATTTCGTTCCACACTGAAAGCTCATCTCGAACATTGTAAAACAATTGTAGGTTGGAGTCTGTAATTGGTGTTTTCCAACCTCCAATTACCATGTCCTTCACGATTTGTATAAGAGTGTCTTTCTGTTGTGCCTGGAATATGTTGTGTACATTGAGGTCAGAAATAGGCCCACTATCTATGACAGCCTGAACATATGCCTCGACTTCCTCTGGCAGTTCATCATAACCACAATCCTCATTCATTGGGTCCCTCGACAAACAATCGGCAGAGATCAGGGATTTGCCTGGGACATAGGTGAGCACATAGGAGTATCTCATGAGGCGGAGTCTGAGCCGCTGTAATCTTGGGGTCAGCTCACTCAGATCAGTGGTCTGAAGAATTTGTACAAGGGGCTTGTGATCTGTCTCAATGTTTATAGTTTTTCCAAGGATAAATTCCTCTAGACGGTGACATGCCCATGCGATTCCCAAAGCTTCTCGTTCTATGTTGGCATAACTTCTCTCTGATGGCTGCAGTGACCTAGAACAATAGTACACAGGACGAAGGGAACCAGTTTCTTGACAAGGCTGAAGCATGACGGCCCCAAGACCCTTCTGGGAAGCGTCACAGGACAATGTCACAGGCTTGTTGGGGTCATAGAGAGCTAGAACGTGATCATGACGTAAGACCTCCTTTATTTTGTTAAAACATAGTTGCTGGTCTGGGCCCCATAAATATTCATTCTTTGTGCTCATCAAATCGAATAGTGGTTTCATCAGGTTAGCACTGTTGGGGATAAACTTCAGGATGAATCCCATGGTGCCAACAAATCTCCTGAGTTCGGTCAAGTCCTTTGGTTCCTTAAGGGCCAAGATCGCCCTTATTCTTTCAGGATCAGGGGCGACCCCTTTTGAGGATACCGTGTTTCCCAGGAAGCTAATTGAACGCAGACAGATCACTGATTTGTCCCTGTTCAGCGTTACCCCCTCTTTGCTCAGGGTATCCAGGACTTCTTTTAGGCAGCTGTCATGTTCTATTCGAGTAGCTCCCCACACAAGAATATCATCCATGTGGTTAATAGCGTTCTTTTTGCCTTCGAGGAGACTGGCTATTTTCTTTTGATAGTATTCAGGTGCCGAGCTTATTCCAAAGGGTAGGCGCAAGAATCTGAACCTGCCAAAGGGGGTGAGGAATGTGGTCAAGTCCCTAGAGTCTTCCTCAAGTTCCACCTGCCAGAATCCATTGTTGGCGTCCAATTTTGAGAAATATTTAGCCCCTGCTATCAGTCCCAATTCGTAGTCAACTTTGGGTAAAGGATGTACCTGGCGCATGACACTTCGATTCAGCTGGGACAAGTCGACACAAACTCGGACAGCTCCAGACTTCTTGGGCACAACAACCATCGGTGCGCACCATTTGGTTGCTTTATCGACCTTCTCTATGACTCCGCGCTGAACCATGCGATCCAATTCCAACTTGGTGGCACTCCTGAGGGGTATAGAAATCCGCCTAGGGACCGTTATTGCATACGGTTTAGCATCAGCTTTCAATTCAATCTTATATTTCTCTTTGATGCGACCCAAGCCAGTGAACAGCTCCGGATGCGTGGCAAACCATCATTGGGCTGGTGTTGACTCCACTCCAATCTCGTTGATCCTGCGGAAAAGCCGTAGTTTTTCTATTGCCGGCCTACCCAAAAGCGGAATTTTGAGACCATTGACATAATATACATCTTCCAGTATTTTCTCATTTTGATAGCATATCTCGACAGTCTGCATCCCTATCACGTCCAGGCTCCGTTGACCTGCAGCCCACAGATTGGTGTTTGGGGGCTCTAAAGTTTGTTGAGTATCAACTGCTTGTACTGGGAAGACAGTGACATCAGCCCCAGAATCAATTTTACAGGTAAGCCTTTGACCGTTTGCGGACAGGGCTATGTTCCATTTATTTTCATCTTTTGCCCTGTCTTCATGGATGGCCCCTATGAAGTCATCTGAGCAGTCCCCATCACTGAGAGGATCAGATGCATACTGAACCTGCCGGACATTTTTACCCTTTGACTCATAACGCTGTTGCGAGCGCCGTTCTGGTAACTTTATTCGGGTGGACCGGCAGTGGTAAGGGAAATGTCCGAGGAAATTGCACTTGGAACATTTCGTATCCTTAGCAGGGCATTTGAACTTTGGGTGATAGGATTCCCCGCACCGTGAACATTTCCCATTATTTTCGTTGGGATAGCGCTTCTCGACTTTTTCGACTGACTTGCAAGATGATGCTCCTGGCTTCTCCGCCAGCAATGCTTTTTGTTTCTTCAAATCCTCAAACTGATGAGCCTCTGTTTTTGCTTTATCGAGTGTCAACTCGTAATCTTGGACTAGCTTGTCACTCAATTCACGGTCCTTAACCCCAACCATAATTTGGTCCCGGATCAGCTCTTCACGTAGCATACCATAATTGCATTTTTCTGAAAGAGTGTATAGATCAGTTATGAACTCTCCAATTGGCTCATTTTCGTTTTGAGATCTGCGATCAAATTTTGCTCTCTCGTATATGACATTTACTTTTGGAGAGAAATGGGTTTTAAACTGGTTGCAAACCGCGTTATAATCCGATTGCTGGTCGCAAGTGAGGGTGAAAGACGAAAAAATGTCCTCAGCTCTATGTCCCATATAATAAACTAATGCATTTACCTGCTCTTCTCCCGTTTTGGCATGCAAACCCGCGACCACACGATAACGATCAAATCGTTTCAGCCATTTGGTGAAGTCGGAGGTAAAGTCATATGGATCTGGAGTGTTTGGGTATTGAGCCCCACCAGAAAGTACCACAGCCATTTTCACTCGAGTAACTTGGAATTAATTCGCGTTTACCACTGTCACCATGTTATGCAGTTACACACGTTATTTGAAACCAATATACTTTATTTACTTATCTCTTTACAACTCGTATTACTTTACAATAAGATCTGTTTTTTTCGTGTCCTTCTTCGCGTCACCTTCCGGGATAACCTTATGCCAGGTAAGTTGGTTGGTTGGTTTCTTGACCAGGCATCACCATGCCAAACAGGTACTAACCTACGGTTTTCACTCCTCATCAACAATTTCTTTTCAGAACTTCATTATGTGTGTTTCTTTTTGTTAGGTACTGTTTGTCATCGGCAGAATTATTTTAGCAACATTTACCTCGTGATTTAGGTAGGTACCTAGTAACGAGTACGGGGTTAGGTACTAACCTACGGAGGGTCTGCGATCTACATAATATGTATAGAATAGTACATATCATATTATATAGACGGGTTATCTATACATAGAGCTGTGATCTGTAACAGAAGGGTATTCTATACAAAATAATAAACCGTTGGTCAGGGATTTGCAGCGTTTTTCAATACAAAAGGAAAACTCGACGGGCTCCAATTGTCCTTCGTTCTCATAGATGGATGGTCGTAAATTCGTTTCATGAGGCGGTCGTTCACCAAGGGTTGGTTAAAACCTTGGACAAAATTATTGACAAATTTTGGTTCCAGAATATGAACAAATTTGTGAAACGGTTCATAGAAAATTGTGTGACCTGTACGGTGACAAAGGCGCCATCTGGGAAACAGCAAATGAATTTCTACCCCATTGAAAAAAATGCTGTCCCGTTTCATACTTTCCACATCGATGTGACTGGTCGACTATCAGGTACCGCACGACCTGAATACTATATTGTTCAAATATGTGCATTTACCAAATTTGTCCACTTACATCATACTTATTCACTGACGGCGGCAACTGCCATTCGGGCGGTTACTGAGCTCATGTCCCTCTTCGGTCCTCCATCCCGCTTGATTTTTGATCAAGGGACGAATTTTACGGCAGAGGCCTTCGTCGAATTTTGTGCGAAAAATTGTATTCATACCCATGCTATTGCGACGGGAGCTTCCCGCGCGAATGCGCAAGTTGAAAGGGTAATGAGCTCCATTACCAATTTGCTCACAGTGGCCCAGTATTTGAAACGACAACCCATCAAGACGCTCATGCCACGAGTTCAACTCATTCTTAACTCCACCGTTCATAGAATAACGGGAGTGTCGGCGATTGAGCTACTGACGGGAAGAAGACCCGATCTGCCAGGCGCTGTTACCGTTGAACAAAATTTGGTTCCGCCTGGTCGCTCGGATCTTTCGGAAATCCGTGCCGAAGCACAGGAAAATATGGATCGTGCGGCTCAATATGAAGTTGCAAGATTTGCGGGAAAAAAGGCACCAGTTAGGCCTTTGGAGGTCGGGGATTTGTGCGTGCGTTATGTCGAGCCCCGCACTTCTCACAAGACGGCCCCGAAATTTCGAGGTATCTATCGGGTCGTGGAAATTCTTCCTAATGACCGCTATCAGATCAAAAACCTCTTGACGGGCCAGTGCCTAAAATATGCACATGAGAATTTGCGGAAATTGCGACAGGACACTCAGTTGTTTCCTGAAATGTTGCAAGACTCTTCATCGGAGGATAGTGGCGGAGAATGATTGCTTCTGGTGATGTTATTGATCGTGCCCTGTGATGCTCACTACATAATAAGCGTAATAGAATCCTTGCACTAACAATTAATTATACTTCATGATATTTACATTAGGAAAATTTCTATCACTTAACGTACCTCATTAACATTGCATTTTTCTTTTGTGGTTGTGTGTTGGCCTTGTGGGGGCGGCCTGCAGCATTGTGACGGGGGTCACGTCCCTGATCGCTGCGGTATGGCTTTGCTACCATAACCTGCGGTTCCATACCATTCTGTCTCCACTATAGTGGCCATGATATCACAGCTTTGTTCATCTATCCTTCTTTCCTACCTTTCACGATTCCTAAACTGTGATCCCTCATGGTGGCGATAATATTTGGCTCATGATGGTGGTGTAAATTCTTGTTGCTCCACTTACGGTCAGAATATTAGACGCCTTAGGGTGCCTACAGAGTGGAGCGACGAGGGTAGCGACGATGTCGCGGAGAGGAAAGAGGAATGCGTGTGATAAGAGAGGGAAGAGAGTGCCAAGCCAGAGTGGAGCGACGAGGGTAGCGACGAGTGTGGCGGAGAGGATAGTGAATGCCAGAGTGGAACGAGTAGTTTCAAAAATTTTGCCCGGGGCAGTACATTTGTTTTCGCAATTCCTTGCAATGGATCCAAATTATTTTTATCTTGAAAATTCTGGACTGCGAATCTGGTATCTTTTGACTCGCTCACGACAGGGCATTCATGCTATCAATCAGTCGCGAAGTGAACATGGAGAATTTCACCACTTGTTCGGTCAACTGACAGAAGACCCAGCAAGGTTCTTTCAATATTTTCGGATGAGCATCAGCACTTTCGATTACCTTCTTGAAAAAATTCAGCAGAGGCTAATCAAGAAGTGGACCAACTTCAATTAAGTAATAATTTGGATAGAAAAGAAAAATAATTCGACACGAGGCGAGAGGAGAGCGACGAAAACAAACTGGTTTGTTTTCGTCGCTCTCCTCTTCCGTGCACGCTTCCCTCTCTCTTCCATCGCCTGCCCACTCTGGGCGCTCCCGTTCCCCCCTTAAGGTTTGTTTTACCCGCTTTCCTCTCTGCCGCGCTCGTCGCTACCCTCGTCGCTCCACTCTGTAGGCACCCTTAGGGAATGGACTTGGTCAGGTTCCGTCCTCCCCCCAGGAACGACAAGTTCGGGGGTGGGGCGGTCGGATTCCAAGCCATTCCGCAGCGGAAGTACGAATTCGTGAACCCTGGCACATCCTGAGACACTGCCGAACAGGGAAGTACGAATCCGTGAACCTGGGCTGGTGTCTTGTTTGCAATAATCATTTCCGGCTGGTTTTGGCGCAGTGGTGGGGGAAGTACCTTGAACCCTAGTAGCACTACATCTTTCTCAATCATTGGAAGGGCCCTCCAAGATGAAAGATCCACTCGTCAACTCTGGTTCTAACCCACTACACACCCGCACCAGATAAATGCGTGCAATTTTAATTTTTATTACTTCACATGGTTACAGTTTCATTTTGATATTTTCCTTAATTTTCCGTTTTATTTTAGTTAATTTTGGTTTATTATTTTCAATAATGAACCATTGGAATCGAGGATGAAAAAAAAAATTCTAACCCCCCCTCAAAATTTGATGGTTTACGTTTCAAGGTATGTAGAATCCAAAACTGCAATAAAAATATTTCTGTCTGTCCGCCGTACGCCGTACGGGCCACTTTTCTTAGTTACCATGAAAGAAAATTGATGAAATTCGGGTTATAGGTTCCGTTCGGGGTCTAGTTGGTCCTCGAAGCTCGACGTTACTGTGAGTCATCTGTAAGGGGTTCAAAATAGGGGTTGAAATTTTCAAAACGCCTATACCATTTTTTTAGGTGAATATTTTTACGGTTTTAAATAGTTCTTGAACTTGCGAGTTTTTTAAGACCATCCGGAGCGTCGTACGTCCAGCCGTTCGTTCACAGTAAGGCCCCGAAGTTTGCACCGACAGGCATTTTCGACTCCAGTGTGAATGAAATTGTATACAATTGAAACCAAATCTCGTAACCAGAGACGCGCCCACAATAGGAAATTTGGCGGAGATAGAATCATTGCTAGGGATCACCTGATTATATTGGCGGAGTATGAAGTCCACCAACTTTCTCAGCATTTCTCCCACCACTTCTCTCTCCGCGTTCATCGTTTTGCTCAGCTGGGTTCCGTGTCGGATTTTGATGATTTCAATATCAGAATGGTTCAAATTTTGATGATTTCAATATCAGAATGGTCGAATGGTCTTACATTTTTCATTTTCGAGTTCCAATGGTACACATCGTTCTTACCGGACTTGGTACTTACCTATTTCTCTTATGTATCCGTACACCTTGATTGTATCTCTAATACTGTACTCGGTACTGTACACCTTGATTATATCTCTCTAATACATCATTGAATATTAATTGGATTGTAAATATTAGATTGTAAATACATATAAGTAAACCAGTCAGAACGAATTCCAAGCCCCACATAACCTTATTTTGATTGCATTCATAGATTATAAGTATTATTGCTGTACATAATGAATTCCCCATTGTACATAATTGAAACGGCATTCCTGTAAATAGTGATTGTAGATAATTTTGCGCGATCGAGGTATGTGTAGTATCATGAGATATCCTGATAACTACTTTTGTGGTATTAACCTGTTGTGAACATTAGCAATCTCTATGTGCCTGATAACCAAGCCACTACCATCGGGCAACCCAATGTCTCGAGTTTTTCCTTGACCGTGACAAAAATGATTCATACTAGGAGATAGGACTCTCATGATGTGTGATTTTATCTGACGTGTGTATAATTATCATTTAAGTAAATACGGAATCGTTCTGACATCGTTATGGTGCTCATTAGGCTTGGAGGTTTTTCCCTTTGGTTCCCATGTGGAAACTCTGCGTGACTTTTTTCCTCTGTAGGAATAATTAGGTAGCCTAACTCCCTCTTGAGGCTGAACGAGCATCTCGGTGTTTCACGTGGGGTCGTGAAATGTTGGGATAGCCGTGTCGGGTTCTGCCCTAATGAGGACCTAAAACAATTTGTATTTAGGCGGGAGAAGATGGATAAGGATAAACGTCTAAAGACGTTTGTCCTAACCAGCTTCCCATTGAGGGAGTTAGAGAGCAGCATGGGTAAGTTGGAAGAGGCAGTGGGGACGTGAGTGGTTCCCAGAGTTCCTCAGTATTAATTGCGTCTTTTCTCTCTCGTACAATAGAGCAACCAATAAACAGACTTCTCATTTCGGCTCAAAACTATTCTTTTTATTAATATTCCCAGTGCTTATTATATAAATCCGAGATATGTACCTATTCTAATCTTTTGAAATGTCTTACCATGTTGTAGTGTTAATAATATTAAAGGGTGTTCTTCATTACTCCCCCCCATTTTCAAACAAAAAAAAGAGATTCTAACA
This sequence comes from Leptopterna dolabrata, assembly GCA_954871275.1. Taxonomy (NCBI): domain Eukaryota; kingdom Metazoa; phylum Arthropoda; class Insecta; order Hemiptera; family Miridae; genus Leptopterna; species Leptopterna dolabrata. The sequence continues at coordinate 57,052 of CATPAC010000285.1, read as the reverse complement.
AAAATTTGATGTTGAGGTGATTTTTGGAATCTTCAGTGTGTCTAGTTTTATGTCTAATTAACCTCAATTTACCAGAATTAGATAGTAAAAGTGAATTATTCAATCGAAAAAAGTGGGGGGGAGTATCGAAGTATTTGCCATGTCAAATTCTTCGGTACTCCCCCCCACGGTGAAAACAGTATTTTCGATTACAGGATTTTTATAGTAATTATTTTATTGTACATGAAGAGGGTGTTCGATTATGTTGAAAAAGTAGCATTACAAGGCTTCATTAGGATCGTAGACTGATTTGATGAGCGAAATGTCGGTACCGTCTGAACACTTTGAAAGAGGAACGCAAACTGACGAAGAAATCAAGAGCCGCGAGTTGTGCGAAACTTTCACGATAGGACAAACCTCCGAAAATATTACAAACCCTCGCCTTCCGTTCAAGGTTCAAAACGCTTTCAAGCCCCATAAAGGTAAACGTATCTCTAAACAACAACAATTCACAGGAACGGGGGTGTGAGGACGTGCAAGTATGAGATATAGAGCGATGAAATCCTTTGATCGAAAGTTAAGAGGTTGAGACGCGATATTGGTTGTCGAAAATACTGTTTTCACCGTGGGGGGGAGTACCGAAGGATTTGACATGGCAAATACTTCGATACTCCCCCCCACTTTTTTTCACGGCGAATTTCGCTTTTACAAAGTTGTTGTATCAAAATATGAACACACACATCAAAAACTAGACGAACTGAAGATTCCGAAAATCACCTCAACCTCAAATTTTTGTTAGAATTTCATGAAGCGACTAGCGTTTGAAAATGGGGGGGAGTAACGAAGAACACCCATATTAAAGCGCAGTGAATATTTTTAAAGGTCAACAACCAGATTTTTCAGCAAGTAGTTAAACAGCGAATTTTAGCAAGTTATAGTTTTACTTATTTCCATTTTTAAACATGATTAAACAGTAAAAACTCAAAGCGCAAAAATGAGTCTAGTGTGATGCGTGGAGCGGGAGTCGGGATGTATCTTCTTGAGGCTAATATTTTTAAAACAGGGCATTCTTTATCGGAAAGGGCAACAGGTTCAATATTGGGTGCTGCAGAAACTCCTTGTATGACTTCAGGTTTATTACTGGCCCACTTGTCTAACTTGAATAGGCCACGGTTGAGAAGTTCAATAATTTGATTACGAAGCTCAATTACATGTTCAACTGAAGGACCCCCAGAAGCCAAATCATCAACATACATGTCCGGATTAAGGACTGCAGCAGCCAATGGGAAGTCCTCGCCCTCATCTGCAGTCAACTGCACAGAAAACCCTACTATACTACGTACAGAAGGGACACTCAGGGTGGGGGGTGGTTGCCAGCATACAGCTGCTGCGACGCGGAAATTAGTGGCCAAAACCTGAACTAAGACCCCCCCGAATCCTCGCGCATGCGCCTGACACCTTGGTTACCGCCCCACTCCTACTTCGTTGCTACAACAAACCCCCGCCACCATTCCTCAACCCCATCCCCCCTCCCCCCCGACCCCATTTCCACCCGCCTCTCTTCCACACCCTTGGTAAATGTACGAGAAAGGATGAAATTAATACAATTAAAGCAAATGTACGGTAAAACAATATTTATTCAACAATATGGATTGAACAGTTATTACAATTCGAACATATGACATCACAGTTCGTGGATAGTTGATATCATTAATTTAATTGCATTCTAATTATCTATTGTCGTCAGTGGCGTAGCCAGGGGGGGTTAGTGGGGGTAATAACCCCCCCCCCCCCCCCCATTGGCTCGAAAACCTTATCACAAATTAAAATTAAATCTTAAGAATAGTCCATCACAAAAGTAACAAACAAATACAAGAATCACATTAAACGGTAATTCAAAATATGACTGAAAAGCTAAATAATATTACGTTTATTTGACTCCCTTCGAATTTTTGAAAATTGTTCATCCTTTTGTATGGCAATAAGAGCATTTTGGCGAAATTTGGAATTTTTATAACATACCCAAGGTCAGATATCGTCTGGAGTGACACATACGTATACATTTATGTTAAAATCTATCTATGATTGATATCATTAATTTAATTGCATTCTAATTATCTATTGTCGTCACAATGAAATTGTTAGACCATCGTCAATATTGATAGACTATTATTACAATTCGAACATATACTGACATCACAGCTCGTGGATAGTTGATATCATTAATTTAATTGCATTCTAATTATCTATTGTCGTAACAATGGAATTGTTCGACCATCGTCAATATTGATTGACTAGTTATTACAATTCGAACATATATTGACATCACAGCTCGTGGATAGTTGATATCATTAATTCTATTTTATTGTCGTCACAATGAAATTGTTAGACCATCGTCAATATTGATTGACTAGTTATTACAATTCGAACATAACATATTGACATCACAGGAAAGCAGTTGGATGAGTCTTATATCGAACGTCACATCCGATAGCGGCGCACTTGAAATTTACAACCCAACTCATACTTATCTAGAAAACGAACGACTTCAGTTAATGAAAAATACGAATTCCGTACATGAAAGCAGTATTTTCAAATTTCACGAGCCTATTACCTACGTAAGTTTTATTACTAACCTCGTCGCACGTTACAACGTAGAAAGTTTCTGTAAGAAAGTTTGTGTGGTGAATTAAATGGAATGAAATGAAAAACAATGGAATGAAATGAAATTAAAACCTCCTCGCGCGTTAAAACGTAGTTAAAACGTAAAAACTGTAGTGATGAATACGTAGTATACTAGGGTTTTCTGTGGATGAAATCGTAGGTATAATATTATTGTCATACAAGAAAATACAAATGGCGGAATGGAGTCGGAGCGTCTACATGAGTTGGTGGGTGGTAGGGTGGGAGAAGACGTGCGATCGCAGCGATTACTGGAAATTAGTGCCAGAACCGTGAACTAGCACAGGTGTCATGGGGCTGGTCAACTGCTTGACACAGCGGAGGGCTATAAATGGAGGAGAGTCTGGCCAGAGCCCACTCCGGCCGTGGGTGTTCGGCCATTTCCGCCTGTTTCCGCGGGGAATTTGCTGTTCCGTGGTTCCGCCCTCCGCGATCGGCTCGTATCCTTATCACTTTCTTATCAGTTTACTTATCATTGATTACAGTGACAAGTCATTTGCGTTAAAACTACATGAGAATAGTCATGGCTGATCGGAAATTATACGCCTGCTTATTATGCAGCGGATTCGAGGCGTGCAGGAGTAGTCAATGGGAGTTTGAAGGACGATTGAGATCCAGGTGTTTTTTGAAACCATTGAGAAACACAAGCTTTCAACTGCCCTCAGACAGTCGTCTTCACGTTTACCAGAATTAAGATAAGTTTTCTTATCAGGAACAACTGGGCAGTTGAAAGCTTGTGTTTCTCAGTAATTATAACGGTGTCAAAAACACCTGGATCTCAGTCGTCCTTCAAACTCCCATTAACCAGCATTGAAATAGAAGACCCTACAACATTAACTACAAAATTAACATAACATTGTTCCGAGTCACTACATATTATATTATTGATAACTCTTTGATATTAGCGTGATATTCTGGTTATTTTCATTAATTTTGGCTATTTTCAACTGTATCGAACTACATTCAATTTTGGTTATTTTCAACTTATTCCTTTAGAATCGAGCATGATAAAAAAAATGTTAACGCCCCCTCAAAATTTGATGGTTTTTCGTTCCAAGGTACCTACGTAGACTCCGCAAATGAATAAACCAATTTCTATCTGTCTGCCGTACTTCGCACTTTTCTTAGTTACCTACCTACCATGAACCAAAATGAGCTAAATTTTATAAAATAGTAATAAGATTATAGCATGATTCGAAGTCAATGTATAAAGAATTGCTGGACAAAACAGTCGTGATAGGTTGATTACATGTGATATTGTCATGCTATTATAATTTATAATAATATTCTGTGATAGTTATTATAATAGTCAAAAGTTCCATAGGTACTTACCTAATTTCTCAAGAATAAGCTGTAATCTCGCAAATGAGTAAAATGCATTTAAATATTCATTAAAAGGTTGATTAAATGTGATATTGTCGTGATATTATAATATAAAAATGAAGTCGTTGCCTTGGGCAATTTTCCTCTCGATTTTTTTTCTCCACGTTCAGTATTTGTGACACTAATGTAAGTAGGTACCTAGTTATAACCTAAAAGAGACTAAATTGTACTAAGTATTTTGATTTGATAAGCTTTCTCTAGAATAACATTTTCAAGAGACTAGTGTATAATTTTGTCATTATCGTTAATTTCTCCAAGGGAAATACCTATATATTTTGTGATAATTATGGGAATAGTCAGAAGTTCCATAGGCAATAAGCTGTGAATTGTAATCTCGTAAATGAATAAAATATATATTTTTTACTTATGTTACCATTATTTTCATTTCGTTGCCCCCCTAATTTTTGTGCGGGCAAAATGGCTTTTTAAAAATATACCATTTCCTTGCAAATTTAGTCGCCACTACGGTTAAATAGCCACTAAATGTTGGTCACATATCTGGCAGCGATTATTATTTGTAAATATAAAGTTAAGTACCTAGGTACTACTCCATCAATCGCTTATTAAGTAATAATAAATTATAGAAGCTGTTCAAATCAATAATCTGTCAAGAAAATCAGGTTTCGAAGCCCTAACGAACAAAAACTGATCTTACGAAAGTGACAAAAAAACTTTCTATGTTCCAGGTCTCGAACCTACGATCTACCATTCTTTAGGTACATGTCGATACCACTGAGCTATCGAACTACCTCGCAAGAGGTTGGCTTCTGAAAAAATAGGTAGCGCATGCTGTAAAGCAGTAGGAGGCAGCGGAAACAGGCGGAAATGGCCGAACCCCCACGGCCGGAGTGGGCTCTGGCCAGACTCTCCTTATAAATGGGGCTGAAGACAGACCATAAGTCAGAGTGTTGAGCTCGAACTTCAGTAAGGGTTCTGAAGGGTCTTTTCTCCAATAAATATGCTGGTAACATCTGTCAGCAGGGTGGATATTTATTTGGCGGCACATCTTGACTATGTCTGCAATCAAGACAACCGGATGAAGACGTAGGCAGAGGAGAATTTCCTTGATGTCCTTATGTAATTTTGGACCTGTTAACAACTTTTCATTAAGAGAGCCAGTGGAAGTACGAGCCGAAAAATCAAAAACAACTCTTAACTTATTTTCTCCTCTATCGTCCTTAGTGATGCAGTGGTGTGGAACCAGATATTTCGAATCATCTGTCGTGGGCGACATATGATTCATGTCGAGGTATTCATCCATAAATGAAGAATATTTTGCTTTCAGCTCAGGAGACTTCTTCAGTTTATGCTCCAGGCTATAAAATCTTCGGACTGCTTGTGCTGAAAGATTCGCCTAACACAGTGGCAGTAGGCACAAATGGCATTCTGACAACAAATCTTCCAGTGTGATCCCGGCAATGAGTTTTCTGAAAGTGGTCTTCACATAACCTATCATCAGGGTTTTCTTTGGTGGCTGGATTTTGAATTTCTTCTATTTCCCAAAAGCGAACCAGATTCTTGTTCAAATCATCTTCATCTGAAATGGAGAAAAGGGAAGTTCCCTGAGTGGAGGACGGTGAACCATCACAAAGTTTGCCCATAACGATATGGCCAAATATAACGGAATTAGCCTAGGAAGATTGCGGCCGATGTTAATGCAAGGCCCTTGCCATATGTCACCAAAGACATCTGCACCAATAAGAAGGTCCACAGGCGAGGGTTCCCAAAATTTGGGATCCGCCAAGTCATAACTTAAATACCTTTGCCAAATACCAGGAGGAATTATACAGTTAGGTACGCGGTGATATTCTTCACTACAATGGTTTCAAGGGCCGAATTTGGAGAAACTCGGCCTCTAGGACGCAACAAACATGTCACTGCCTTGGGCTCCTTCAAAGATGGTATTACCAATTCCAGAAATCTTCTTAGGGTACTTTGAAGCAACGAGTCCCATTTTGAGCAAACACCTCTGGGTCAAGAATGAAAACTGACTACCAGAGTGTAGAACACACCGAACTGTAACAAATTCGCGTCTTGCATTTTTAATCTGGACAAGGGCAGTACCTAACAGGACTGACACCTCCTCTTGGACGGTCGATGTTAGAGAAAAAGGTACCTACCTGACTAGAAGAAATGCCACTAGAAGCAGCCGGAGTAGAAATGTTATCCGTAGGAATATGCAAGGTGGTATTGTGCCTTTTTTTACAGTGCCTACAGTGCCAATTACTCTTGCAACTGGTCGTTCTATGCTTGTAAGACAAGCAATTCCGACACCCGGACCACCCCTTCAAAAGGGTAAGTCTCCACAGCAGAACCTTCGAGAAATTTGGTACAGCTCAGTATCCCATGCTGACCATCCTTGCAAATAAAACATGATACAGACTTTGAGGGAGTCGAGGTACTTTGAACGGCTGCAGAATGTAATGACGTCTTTGGTTTAGACGCTGGTTTGTTAGCAGTAGATAATTTTGGCTGCTGAGAAGTGTTGTTAGTTAATTGCATAACCGTGCAGCGTCCCCTAACAAATTGTTGCAGATCTTCGAAGGTTGGGAACTCCTTAGTTTTATATTCAACCTCAAAAGCTTCCTTAGTTACAGGATCCGTTCAAGGTGCGTGGATTCAGAAAATGCAATGTCCGTCCCCCGTATCACGTGTACAGGCTTCATTTTTGGTCTAAAAAATTCGTTCTTTCACACACATGCTCCATTTGGGCCCTAGTTGTGTCCCGAAACTTTGCAGCCCGATCCGAATATACCCAGGGGTGTTGTGGGTGAAAATGTGTATAAAAATAGGTACTTTTTGTGTTTTAGTAACATGTTAGTAACATGAGCGTTTGAGGTGTGAGGAGAGCAGGGAGGAGCGGAGACAGAGGAAGAGGGAGAGAAAGGAGAGGAGACGTCGTTCCGCCCCGTCTCTGGATGCTGCCCCCACCCTGGGGCACACGCACTGAGCCTTCCTCCAGGTCCCACCATCGACACTTCCCATCTAGTTGCGACAGAGGGCAGGCAACCGAGCGCGGTGTTATCACCAGTACAATTGTGTCGTTGTTGTGTGTCGATAAAGAAGAGATTTGTGTCGAAACAGTGGATCGATCGTTTGTGTTGTTTGCGCGTCAGAACAAAACTAACCCAGTTGTGTACTATAGTATTCAGTAAACCCGCAGAGGACAATCGGAGAACTCCGCCTAGTTCTACTTCAGAGGCCTAGACGTTACGGCTCGAGAAGACCTTGGTGGCTGATTCAAGAAACAGCGTGAGGAGGCCTGATACACACGGAGCAACCGTCGCACAGTACAGAGGTGCGTCGAAGGTGCCTCCGGGCTATATGCATCAGCAAGGTTCGATATCATCCTGTGCATTTTCGTAATATGTTAGTTGGTCTCAACTGTAAATTATCCTTTTTCTTTTGTCGTCAGTTCAAGATTATAAACCATACGTTACCTTTTTGTTCAGTAGTAAAATTTAGTAAAACACTTCTTTGTTCGAAATATTCTTCTTTCAAAGATTCACCAAGTTCCCAAAAAGAAGGTCTACAATAGAATTCATGTCCTCCAAATGGTACTATCATTCTCATCAAAAGTAAAGTATTAACAGTTCGAGAATAAATTTGAGGGTTGACCTTCCTTGATAAATCTGGTGGCAGCGTGTCTTCATTCTCATAGAGTACCATTACAAATTGGTGATCAGCGGTGGGATTGTAGTATAAAACAAACCTTCTGGAACTTGTTAGTTAAATCCTACGTTGAGACAAGTTAATACTAAAATTAGAGGCATTTAGTATCTCACCCATAAATTCTTATTCTATATCTGGCAATAGATGGTTTGATTAAATAAATAAAGTGGTTAGTAGAAATAAGGTAAATTAAGTATTCACCCAAACGAGAGTAAACCTGGTGTGGGTGGTGAAGTTTGACACAAGATTGTGAAAAATTGTTCCTTGTATCCATTATTAGTTGTATCGACGCATACCTTGTGTCGATTGTTTGTGTCGACACACCGTTTGCCTCGACCGTTGTGTCGGCCCACAGTTGTTGTCGATCGTTGGCGTCGGCACACAGTTGGTGTCGATTGTTTGTGTCGGCCCATAGTTGGGGTCGATCGTTGGTGTCGACCCGTAGTTTGTGTCGATCGTCCGTTTCGGCGAATATTTTGTGTCGATTTTTCGTTTCGGCGTGGAGTTTGTGTCGATTTTTCTTCCATTTATATCGTTTTCTAGTTTAAGTCGCATTTCATTATATAGAGAGCATCCTATGGAGACGTAATTGGTTCATTTAGCATGAGATTGTTTGGTCTAAAACCAATTATTCTTTTTCCAAGATAAATTGCTAAAAATATCCTTTAGCTTTGATTATATTCCTTTTTAGATTTTATTCGCAGTACTCAAATGAATTCTCTAAGATCAAGTGACCGTAAAGTGAAATACATTGTTCATTCCATTATTGTACCGTGAACTATCATAAATTTTGACCATGACCGACCCAGGAGCGCCGATTGATCCAGTGCAAGCTTTTGCTGCATTGATGCAGCAATGTCGACAAATGATGGGAGAATCACAGCGCGGGAGGAGTGGAGATGTGGTAGAGCTTCCTCGAGCATATGTCACACTGGTGGATGAATGGGACCCAAGGAAGATTGACGAATATCCCATCTCCTATTATTTTGAGATGTTTGACGAAAACACTACAGGGCTAGATGCTAGACAGAAACTTCAACTTCTGATACTGAAAATGAAGGGAGATGCCCAGAGATGGCTGGTTGAACACGCAGCCCTGAAACGAGAGGCAGAGCCCTACACTGCGATTCGTAAAGCTATGATCAACTGGTACGAAAGGGATGATCCTAATGAGGCAACTCAGCGACTTTGGTCGGCCGCAAAGACGGACCAGGAAAGCTACCGACAGTTTGCTGAGCGAGTGTATCGATTGGCTCAGAGGGTTATAAATCTCGAACATCCCGCTATGACAGCAGAAGACGGAGCCAAAGCCATAGCCAATAAAGCTGTTTATGCTTTCACCAAAGGACTTCCAAGCGCCATGAGACCACATATGTTAGCCAGTAACCCAACCAATCTTGAAGATGCCCTCAGGAAAGCAGAAACCCTGCAGGAGGCGATGAAAATCAACGAACCTGAGGAGGATGACCCCTGGAAATTGGGAGCTGTAAGAAGTGACCACTTTAAAGAAGGACAACGTAGGTGTTTCACTTGAGTAGCTATAAAGGGGGGATTCTAGCACAGCCTTGAAAGCGGTAGGTTCAATGCACTCAGGCGTAGAAATAAGATGAGGAGAAAAAACTGGATCCCACCTGTACGGAACCAGAAGTATGGAGTCTGTGTGTACGAGCGCAGTTGACCTCGATTGACCCCTTGTGCTTGTTTGACAGAGTTGGTAGGTAAAGATAATATTATGCGTCTATCACGGACGGACAAATAAAAAAACCGTGGTGCCAAGGCTGGGATTCGAACCTGGGCCAGCCGTATGGGAAGCCATTACACAAGTCATTGTGCCAATGATAGCTACTTAAGATAAACGGGTTAATAAATGATTATACGAGCCCACACGAATTATTGTGTGGCTACTACTTTATCTATTCAATACTGACATCCTCTAATGTAGGTAGTTAATTACCTATAACTAGTTACCTATTAATGCTAAGAAATGGAAAAGGGGAAATAAAAAGTTATAGGTAAGTTTAACACCATTTATTCATTTCTAATGCATTCTTAATGAATCTGGTTCCTTTGACATTTAGTACATGAGAACAATCTGGATAGAATCTCGCATGTTCTTGCCAGGGGTCGTCATTCAAATCCCATTCGGCAATTCGTCCGCAGCATTTGTAGCACTTTACTAGATCCCCAACTTGGTCATCGTAGTGAAAACCTGCGCTGCACAGTTCTTGAAGAAGGTGTTGTAAACATTTTGGCCATAGCTTAAACGTCTTTAATCTTCCATCAAATGTTTCAAGGTCTAGAGGTGTTGTAGCAGTATCAAAAGCTTCACGCGTTGATTGCGTTCCTTTATTCTCAGAAGAGGAATATGGTATATTACCACTTTGCGATTCGCAGATTTTGTAACCACACTCATCAAAAGTGTCATTTGATGTTGTAGAAGAATGGAGCATATTGCTAGTTTTTGATGAAGAGTTTTTAAAACCGCTCACATCCATGTTGTAGCGAGGGAGATGTTGACTGCTCAAGTACCTTGGATGGTGTGTATATCTAACTTGTAAGCTCATCCTTTATATGGCTATAAACTAGAACGTTTTGGTTAAATGGGGAATCAACAAACAAAACAGAATACTCAGTTGAATAAGTTTTTATTCAAACCTATAGAGTTCAATAAATTAATACATTGTTCAGTAGCATAATGAATACGTGAACACACACATGTGCCTACAACATCGATACCAGCCCCATTTAGTTCGCTCGATGCCCATGTACATGTGTTGAAGTGTAGTCCATTCGCAGTATCTTTGTAGTAAGCTCCCAAATTATCAATTTCCAGCCGATAGATGCTGTCGATGAGTGCATCCACTCGAACCATGGCTTTATAAAATCCCATTGCACTAACATATCGTAGATACTCGTGGTAAGCGGGTAATGTGGCTAACTTTAAAAGTCCAGTGGTATCATACGTTGCAGGAGTATGAGTTGAGGATGCAGTTTCCAGGCTCGTTACTTCTGTTTCTGTGAAAACCACCACAATGTACGATGAAAATTACAGTTTGTATTAAGTGCGTTATCAGCAGAAGTGAGAGAAATAAGATGAGTAGAGAACTGGATCCGGATGATTGGAGTGATATGAGAGTTGAATTAGTCGGTATACATCTGTTTAAATCTTCGTAGATACTAAAGTTTTTACCAGGCAAGTTGACATGTTGCAGGAGATCTGCTGGAACACCTGTTTTCAGATGGCTAAACCCCTCAATTAAATCCTCAATAGGATGAGCGCTGCCCTCCATGCTAGTGTGTACTGATATATTTCATTGGTTGGCTTGATCATAAAAAGATACGTTGAAAGAGTGTAACTCATCTTGTGGAGGGGGGCTCACAGGGTTGACAACCAAACCGTTACCACCACTCACAGCTGTAAAATCCCTCATTTTATTCAAAACTGAGTTTATCTTTGGAACTAAATTCATCAAATTCGATGTCGCCTTTGCACTTAATGTAATAGTAGGAGCCTCGCAATGTAATAGACGATCTACCCAACTGGGGTAATAGCTTAAAATTAGATGTTGCTGCGGTGTTGTAGTCGCACACATGTAGGTTCCATGAAAAAATGTAGCATCCATTTTTCGATCTATCTGCTGCAGCTTGCCACTAAACAGTTCCCAGTCTTCAACACAGATGTAGAAAGGCGTACCGCGAGGTTTTCGTATCACAATCACTGTAGTAGTAAGGTCGGAAAGGCCAACTACCACCTGCAAGTTTTTCACACTGTCAATCACAAATGAGCTGGTAAGCATTAACGATTCCATGATGGCACACTGAAAGTTCCTCCTAGCTGCCTCATCATATATAATAATCGACAGTGTTCCCCCTCCCACATACTTAAGGTCCTGACGTCATTTTCTTCTTAGGTTCAAAGTGTTTAGTTGCGTATGACAATGTAATTAAATCTTGAGGTGAACTAGGCTCCCCTGTGGTAATGAGGTGGTAAGATCCAAAATTTAGAGTTCGTGCTCGATCATTTCTTATGAATGGTAGGGAGCCCTGTGTTACAGCGTCTGAAGCGTTTACCCCCGGTTTTAGATTAATCAATCGTTTTTCGTTGAAATCAACTACATTCGGCTTTGCTGTGATTATGTTCTTTTTTATAATTAATTCTTCTAATGCAACATCCAATTCTTTTGCAATTAGCTCCCTCACTAAGTCGTGCAAGTTGTTTGGCTCTGTTGAGCGAGGGGAAGATATGTTAGGTTGAGATCCAAATCTACTGATAGCTGCCATGTTAATGATCATCAAGTGATTATGTTCAACTCTTTTAATTCCTCAATTATGGAGAATATTTCAGGGTTATGGGATGTATTTCCAGCCTGTTTTGACGCAAACAACAGCCTTAAACGATCGACTAATTCATTTGGGTCATCAAAGTAGACGTAACGTGGTCGTGCATTTACTGCCCGAATAAATCCCTTACCACCAATCTTTTTAGTTGTAAGTAAGTCCTTCAGTAGATACTTATACTTGCGACCACTCACGTTGTATGGTCTCAATCTTGAATAACCCTGTCGAGCTACATCACTGTGTATAACCAAATCTCTGTAGTTTGCGCGATCAATGGCGGTGTATGTAGCAGGATCCGGTTCCTTTAGGAAAAGTAAATTGAGTAATCCTTCAGTTATTGGTTGTTTCACTTTGTCATCCAAGTAGATATAGTTGCGATCAAGATGTAGCTCTCGGTTCCCTAAACTGAGAGTACCATTTGCATTTACTTTGGGCCCATATGTAGTATCCAAATTCAAGTCCTTCTTATCACCCGTTATTAGAGCGAGCAGGAAAGGTCTGGCAAATGAGTGAAATTGACGAAATTGCGTCTCAATTTCTCTTTCCCCCTCGGGGGTTTTACTAGCTTCCTTCAAAGCATTTTTAATTAGTGTATCCCTTCTTGGTGTACTTGTAACTGGTGGCGTTGATGGCATGTTTTGTTGAATGGAGGGATTAGAAAAGATAATTTGTGAACCATCCTCTTCCGTTTTAATATAATCACCCTCCGTTTGTGGTAAACTATCTTCGTCCATTTCTTTATTATTTGCTTCATTATCCACAATCGGTGGTTGAGGAGATATCTTCCGACGTTTAGTACGCTTACGCTTTATCAATAAGCGAGGGCGGGTGGTAGTGGTTGGTGCAGGTGGATGGTTCGTGGGAGGAAGAGGGGGCGGGGGAGGGGGTGGAGGAGCAGCAACCTGTTTAAACAAGTCTTTCAATGGGTTCATTGACATATCCGTTTCAATTTTCCCCTGTTTTAAAAGTTTATATTTTTTCCTTACCGCCTGTTGCGCTTTTACAAGGCGGCTTGTGACATGCTTCGCTTCTTGCAATTTCATTTCAACTATCAGGTCAACCACTTTCAGGTAATATATATACATCGAATCCCATTCTGTAACGACCATCATTTATTCCTTTATCCATATCTACTAATAAAAAGTTATTTTCTAACCAACATTTTGAGCACATAGTTTTGAATTTTTCAAAATCCATATCCCCTTGTATATGATCGTCATATACATGACGTACATTTAATATATCCATTTTGAAAAGTACAATCATAGTGAGATTGATTCTAATCAAATTTTTAGGTACTAAAACATAACTATGTGTACAAAAAAATATGTCAAGTGCAAAATGCCGTGACATTGCAAAATATTCCCTCAAAATTTTGTAATCTGCCGTTATAATATCATCAAATATTACGATAGAATGCGGTTTTACGGCGTCAGGTCTCAAAAGTTCCACTTGACCATCGACCATCGATGCACCATACGTGTAAAAGCCGATTTCGGGTGATAAAGGTTCTAAAACTCTTCTCAAAAATTGATATTTCTCTTGGTTCAGCGTTCTTGAAAACAAATAAACGTTTTCAAATCTCAATCCGTTTGGATGTAATAACAAAGAAAGGATAGTGCATGACTTTCCAGAGCCTGACGGACCACAAATAAGTGCTCTTATAGGATTTTTCCCAAACAGTAATCCGTGAGGTGAATGTGATTGATCATCAATACCTGCATCAATTTTTTCCCTCTCAGCCTCGTCACTAACCTCGAGCTTTACACCCTGTTTTAGAAAGCGCATTATGCCAACTAACTTCATTACCTTTCTACATCTGCTTAAAATAGGGATTATGAAAAAAAAAAATTGTTTATTCATTTAGATATATTTGCGCTATAAGTATGTTACATTCCACGATGAACAATGCCTGCCAGAGGTGAGTACGTGACAATTGAATCCTGCAAAAGGAGACAGTATGCACTAGTGTTGGCTGGTATTTCTTCCTGAGTCTCAAAGTCGATGCGAATGTCCACTACATTGTTCCCAGTGCTTGATTCTATCTGATGGCTGCAATCAATCACAACAATTGGGGCGAGGTTTATGAATTCATCATACGTTAACATGGGTTCTGACCAATCCTTGGAGTAGTACGACCGTTGAAAATCAGCATACATTTGGTACAGAATGGGTACCCGTTTACAAGCGAAATCAAGGTTCATTCTGCTGTAGGGGAATACCTGGGAGCCAATATGAAGTCGAAAGTTTGTCACTTTACAATGATTGAAGAGTGTTAAATTTTTATCAACATTCTTCTGCGCATCAGTTTTTAAACCAAAAATCACGTATCGGGGTTTCTCCAAATCAGTACTAGTTTTCAAAGCCCACGAAAACTCCTTGTTCATAGGTAGGGTTGGATAGATAGCCAAGTTCCAACTTCGAAATCCTATAGTGTTATAGGTTCATCTTTTTCAAGTATTGAGAGTAACTGCAGTTTTTCACTATCAGAAGGTGTCACGTATGGGATATACCATACCATTTTTTTAATAGAAATGTCTGGTGGGCCAGTCGAGGGGGTACCAGCTGCCACTGGCAGGCGTGGTATAATCATGTTAGCATCTGATGCTGATCTGTTGAGTATCAGCTCCATCCGAACATTTACCAAAACTTGGTGATAATCTTCAGCAAACCCCATCAGGGTGCTTAACGGTACACATGCCGAAAACGCCCCACTGCCCAAATCTACACATGGGTTTACCGCAGTAGCAGTAGATGGCATCATCCAACCGGCTTGATGAAGTCCACTGACAGTCGATTTGCTGAAACTTGCGTATGCCTTCATAGTAGACGTTATTCCTGGATAATTTGTCTTATCCATCAGTTCACCATTTACAATTAGTTTGATTTCATCAAAAGCGTGAGCGATCGCATTTGGAGTGAGGGTGTACCGGTCATATTTTGACAGTGAACCTTCTACGTATAAGTAGCTTTTAGATGGTAGTACATATTCACCTGGTTGGGAAAATGGAATTATGATTTCATCTGATGCGTTGTATCTAGCTGATGCAAATGGCTCGTGAGGTCTATACTCCAGCTTGGTCAATCGTTCATCAAATTCTAGTTTCCTGTCTACATCCAACATCGTGGTGTTAAGAGTTATTGACGTTATATCCTAAAGCTTTCAGAAAGTAATAGTTGATCGGTGTCAGTCGCTTTACACTTCGTTTGAAGGTATTGATAGGACTGGTGCTACTACGAGTGGACAACCTCTTTATATTGCGGAGCTGCTGATGATGGTTGAAGATCAACATGTTGACGGGTAATAGTTTATATCGAATTATTACCTTCCTTTTATGGTGAGCGTCTTCTAAAGTGGAGTCGTATCGATATTAGCTCATCGCCGAAGTTGATTAGTTTGCCATCTTGATCAACAATTTTTACCGTGATTTCTTCAAGCTTATCACCAATTACTGAATGGTAGGTTATTGACTGTGGATTTTCTATCATTCTGTAACCGGGTGCTACATTTGGAGTGAACTGATAGATGACATGTGTTGGTGTTCCATTACGGATGTCACCTTGACAACAAGACACAGATACACCAATGTTTAGCACGTTGAACACATGTACAATACCCTCTGACCAATTCCATTTGTCGCTTGGTAAGTCATCTTCTGAGTTGAATCCCAATAGTTTGGAAAATGAATCTTCGTGATTAAAATCTATGCGTTTGCTACATTTTATACCACAGCGTTGCGTATTCAAGTTAACTTGCATCCCAAAATCTATATCCAGTTTTTTCAGTTCCATTTTCAAAAGCTGCCGTAGGTCTGCCAACTCATATGTACCTGTAGGAACTTTGAATATAACACCAGAATATAGTGCATGCTGCTTCCCTGATGGTAGTTCCATTCCATCAACATGTTTCTTTAACGTTGCAGACCACGTCCTTTTTAGTGATCTATCTGCTGTATAAGAGGTGGTGGATGAAGCGTGTAAAACTCTACCCTTATCGAACCCCAAAGGTATCAATACAGAGTCATCACTAGTGTTGAAGAGTGTTCGGTCTGTTTTAATTGTTGCATGGTGCTTCGTTATCGTAACTTGAATACCTGGGTGTGCTTTTTGAAATAGTATAGGAATTTCGACGGCATCGAAAAACTTCCCACTGCCGTCATGTACTGGTACACCATTATCATCGATCAGATATAAAGTGGAATTCACACCCTCAATTAAATTTGGTATGGAGAAATAGGAGTCAAATGATATCAATCCAGCCTCCCAGTCGCTTGATTCGAGTTGGATGGGAGGAAAAAAATCAGCACGCAACTCACTTTTTCCGCGTTCAGTGAGTGTTATTGTAAAGGATGCCATTGATAAAGTGGTACTAACTTCAATAAGACCACATCTTTTTATAATATTCAGAGATCACCCAAAGGTATAGGAAACATAAATGACCACAAATGACGCTTTCCTCCACATCATCTAGCATCTGGAATCTATTAGTGTTGTACAGAACAGTTCTATGTGAACCAAAATACACTTTCCACTCGGTTGGTGGTTCTAAATTGCCGTAGCTATCAAAATAGTGGACCTTATTTCCGTCTAACCAATATGCTGTCCAATGAGTTCCATTCGAACTGTCATTAGTTGAAGCCATATTTATTATAGAACACTCAATTTGCTTAGGCTTAGTCCGTGGAACTTCGTTTCGCATACGTACTCCTATAAACCCTATAATGCTGGCACTTTTACACATGCGCTCCAAATCGATGTTAGTAAGGGGACGATTTGGGAGCGCAATGGCTAGTTTTTTGATCCAATCTTCATCCGTAATCCCTTCCCCGTTTGTTTGTAGGGTCTGATATACAGCCCTCGACCTTTTCCAATGACATTGTCTCTTCTATACGGTCTGATGTAAAGTCCTTGCCCATTTTTTTTCTTGGCCTCATCTTCCATTCTCTTGTTATGCCTTATCGTCTCATTCAAATCCTCCTGAGATCGTTTAGCGTCAATCACAGTTTTGGCCACGGCTGCTCCTCCCCCGACAAGACTCCCCACTGCAGAGAGAAATGGAAGGGCAGCCAACAATGCTGGTAGGAAACCACCATGAACACGTTGTGAACGTCTATTTTTTGCTAACTTCTTCGTCTTCTTTACATTTTTCTCTTTGCGATGGAATTTGAGGGCCGATCCCTTTGATGGTTTTCTGTGGGTTTTCAATTTCATTGCATTCATTACCAACCAAGAAGCGGTACGTTCAGAAAGAGGTAAGTAGTTGTTTATTTCGAGCCAAATTCCAAGCTCCCCACTCGAGTTTCTTGTCAGCGTCGTACCGTAGTTTATCGTCCTTTGTATTGTGATATGTACGATCGTGGTGATAGCAAAGGTTGTCTAAAGAAGAAACTCCTCGTTGTCCTAGATTGTGTCTCTCCTCAAAGCGTGTTCCAGGTCCGCAAAATTGATACCCTCCAGGAAGATGTATTTCTATTGGGAGCGAGTCTATTAAGCGATTTATTATACCACGTCCTCCTTGTTTCACCTTCACCCTCATAATGCATGCTAAAATGGTAAACATGTGTATTAAATAAGCGGTGTTTCAAACTAGTTCACTTTTATCAATCCACGAATTGTGTGAGCCATCGAAGCCCAACCATTTTACATAAACTTTGTTCCCCCTCGTCTTTAATATTTTTTCCACTAGGTATACATCTCCGACTGTGGTTTTCTTAATTTCTTTGTCATAGAATTTCCCATTTAACAACTTATTACGATAATCTTTCAACGTGTAGGTAACTGGAAGAGTTGGTTCAACAGAATGGACAGTGAAGATCTCATTGGTCCAATTTGGTAAATATCCTTTATCAAAAACTTGTTTATATTTGCTTATTCTGACTTTATCCCCCACTTTGAATCGCTGAGTTTGGTCCCTTAAATTGTAGTTCTGACGATTTTTATTGATATTTTTCATCACCAATTGCTCGTTTGTTGAGTTTACCTCACTAGGTTTCATGTTGATGATTCTATGTTTTCTATTATTATACTTTTGTAGCAGTTTTGATAATAAATTTACCCACTTGTAATTCCCAATTTCAGTAAATTTTTGATACATTAGAGATTTGAGTGAGCGATTGAAGCGTTCAATTATACTAGCTTTTTTCTCGCTATAGGATGAATAATGTTTAATGTTATATTGCTCCATACATTTTTTAAATTCTTTGTTATGAAACTCAGTCCCCTGATCAGTTTGTAAGTAGCGCATAGCATTTGTATTAAGAATAGGCTTAATTGCGTTAACAATAGTTTTTGCTTGTTTGTTTTTCAATGGAATTGCGTAGGCAAACTTGCTAAAACAATTAATCACCGTAAGAATGTACTTATAATTATTGTTGATGTGAGCGTATGGAATCATTTCTACAAGGTCAGCTTGATAAAGGTCAAAAATCCCTTTTAGTTCTACGGTCCTTGTTGGGAAATTTTTCCTGGCTGGGGCATGCAGTTCCTGTGCAATCGTTTCTCTAATGTTCATGATGCTGAACTATTTCCTTGATACCCTTCCACCTTGCTTATATATTTAGCTGGTATGTACCTGAGGAGAGGGCTAAAGGTATGTAATGAAGGTACAAAAGAAAAAAATGCTTTATGTGTGATATTATATTTTGTTATACAGCAAAAGTACAAGAAAACAATAAAAACTTAAGGAGTGATTCTACTCCACTACAAAACCATAGTCACGTTATAATACACAGCAGTATAACAGATAACTTCAAAAGAGTGTATGTGGGCCCAAAATATACTCTTTATCAATTATTGTGTTATATTTTTGAAAAAATATGGTTTTGTGTTAATCCCATCATCCAAAATTTCTCTTTTATCATCATTAAAACTTAAAGATTTTTTACAAACATCCATGGTAAAAACATCATGTAATTTAGAATCTATTTTCCTAAAATTTGTATATATATCCTTTTTTGTTTTTAGACAGTGTAAATAGTCTTCAAGTTTGAGATCTTTAACAGCTGTTTTGTTTACTCCTTTAGCTTTCTTAATCACATTATCACCAAACTGAAAAGCGTACAATTTTGGTCTTAAACCCACAAATTCTTTTATTGGAATAGAGTGGGTTTCATCTTTGAGTTTCCCTATTACTTTTTTGTTTTTGGTGGAATAGAGAGGGTGTGATGGTGGATATTCACTAAAATCAAACATATGAGCTATAGTTTTCAAATCATTATACAAATTATTTGATCTTATCTCCCAGATGAAACTGTCAGTATCCTGATAACATATCGAGATGGAGTGTCCTCCAAAGTGTTTTAACATGTGGTTATAATGTAAATCATACATGAGAGTTTTGGATAATTCCAAGATGGCAAATCCAACATAAATTGGTTTATTGAATGTAATTTTTTCATGACTTAATCGAACAGCTATAAGTTTTTCATCATAAATTGTTCGATCGAGAAAATTTGGCTTTCTAGCTAATTTGAGAAGTTTTTCTTCTGAAAATACCAATTTCAAATTTATTCTATTTCGCACTGATTCCATCGTTTTTCCAAACACGGCATTGTTCATTAATTTGAAGAAATCCTTCTCAAAATCAGTTGTAGCTTTTTTTCGCAGCTCAGTGTTCATATTTATGTAAGTGGACAACCACTTACTCTGTTGAAATTGTAAAACTCTATTAATTTTTGTTAAAATAAGTCCTGCCTTAATAGCTTGCTGCAACACTGCAATATGCACAACATAATTTTTCTTATCCTCAAAATCCAGCAAAAGTTTTTCAACTTTCGAACCAGGAGGTTTTTTTCGCTCTGGTAAAAATGGAAAATCTGAATGTTTAACATATAAGTTTGAAGGATAATGAATATTACAATCAAATATATAACCAAAATTACCATCTGGGTCAATCCTCATTACATCAAAGTTCTCACAGTTGTTAATCCATACAAAATTGCCATATGGTAAGCTCTGACTCATTGCCCATCCATAAAGATTACAAACATCACCATAAAAAATATATGAGCTATCGTTATGGGGGTTATATGTTTCAGGTAGGTACATATTGTTAGCTATTGCATGGCGTTTAACACATTGCGTTATCCCACCACGAATGCCTGATTCAACAAACTGCAACATTTCAACATCAGTGAGAATTTGAAGACGAATTTTGGAAACTTTTAATGCTGCTTTAAAGCTTAAACCTGGTAAAGTAAAAAACCAAGCACTGTCTAATTGAAAACGGTCATAACATAGTTTTCTAAAAAGTTCATAAATTTCTGCAAGTAAAATTATATCTGATTTCAAGTACAAAATCGTATATTCTTTGAGATTTTTGATGTTGAATGCTTTCCACACTTTCAGAGCATGCTCATAGTCATCATTGTTTATCGGAGTATTAGTTAACTTATTATAGAATTTATCCTGAGATGGTAATTGTGTTTCCTCCAAGACCGAAAAGTTTGTCACATACTGATAGCAGTATACACCTTTTCTTAATAATAGCTTCCTCAAATTTGGATCAGGGAAATTCTTTTCCATTTCGGGAAACTCTTTACAGATTCCAACTAGCTTTTCTAAAGAAGCAGGCAAAAATCTGAATGAATCTAAAAATCTACACCATAGTTTACATCCAGCAAAACGAATGGAAAAGCTAATATATTTTTCCTCTGTCTGAGGGATAACTTCAACTTGTAAATTAAATGAATTAATTTTTTTAATGATAAAATGAGCATCGTACCCTGACAAATTATGGAAAAAAATAGGTACAAAATTAGGTTTTTGCAACTTTTTTAAATTACAATAACTACAACAACTGAAGCGATATTCACCATTTCCATGGTCATGGTCTGCACATTTTACATTTTTATCATCAAACTCTTTACCACACAACTCACAATGTGTTGCTTCTTCATGCTTTTGTTTTTGTGCATTAGTCATAAAACGGGGGACATTAATGTTATAGCATTTTTCGATCTCGAAAACTAATTCTTTAATTTTAGCTAAAAATTCGTAAATGCAATTTTCCATGGAAAATATTGCTGTTTGATCCTCCATTAATTCAGGATAATATGATTTTAAATGCAAACCTACACACATTGGTTCATGCCGTTCTTTAGGTATAGTACTGGAGACGTTTTTTGTAGAAGTTCCTTCATTATTGTCCACCTCATCTGTTTTGTTTAATTCGGAAAAGTGTGGCTTTAACAAGCACTCCAAGTCCCCATACATAACAAACCCCACTTTAGTCATGAATTGGTAGTCGTCAAATTCAACAACAGACTTTTGTGGAAATTCGTATCTGCATGGTTTAAATTTATTACAAAATATTTCGTGATCTTTAAGTCGTTCTTCAGCTGTTTGTTCTGTTACATAAACTCTGGATTTGCGGTACGCTTTAAAACATCTTCTACACATAATGATGGAGTTGTGTGGTGTTTTGAACATTTGAGGATTAACAAGGGATGGAAGATTCGATATATAACAATAATGAGAGTTTGAAGTATTTTCCAAATAGAGTAAATCTATAGTTGGAAAACCAAAATTTACTCTACTAGAAATTTTAAGAGGATAGACTTTATCGTCGTTATCTATCGCATAAATATTTATACATACAGAATTATGGTTTTCGAACCACACTACATCTTTGAAAGTTGCAGGAAAATGTACTCCTTTAAAATTAAATGGGTGAGCCAATGTAGTGTACTTAGACACACGTTGTAAATTTCTTTGAGGAGCATTATTATTTTGATTGGTTTTTAAGTACCAGCTCAAAATTGCATACTTAAAACAAAGATTATCTTGATTTTGCACATTGATTATTGATTTGGATTTTCTAAGATGATCATTTATTGGGTAAAAACAGTTTCCTGAGAGAGGAGTGTATTTTGTGATTCTAATTAAAATTCCATCAACAGATTTTAACATCCAACCAGATCCTTTGAGTTCAAAGTTGTCCATTTCCGTTATAATTTGGTGGAAACTGTTCAACAAATATTTCTCTAAGTCTGTTGTTAATGCTAATTCTTCATTTTTGGTTTTGAAATTTGCATCAGTTACTTCTTCAACAACTACCTACTTGATTTCTCATAGCCCCATTATATATCCTATTTTTATAGAAAGTACACTCTAAAAGTAAATTCACCTTAATATTTCTCCATTCGTTCAAGTACTCATTTAAGACGGACATTAGTTTATGCTGAGAGTTGAGTAAAAAACTTTCTGGAAGATTAAAGCCGTTTAAATTTTTGAAATATATATCAATTGCGGAGTTGGCTACTTTTCCTGTAACTTTTCCATCATGTAGGGGGACAGCGAATAATCTCATCAATTTTTGTGAACCATGAGCATGCTCTGTTTGTTCATTGACCCTTTTTCGTGAAGACATTGAGCTGGGAGTTGACAATGTACTACCTGAAGACATTGAACCACTTGAGCTGGGAGTTGACAATGTACTACCTGAAGACATTGAACCACTTGAGCTGGGAGTTGACAATGTACTAAACGTAGATCCTAAACAACTATGATTTAAATAACTAAGTTTTGTAGTAAATAATTTGTTGCACAAGGTGCAACTCAGTTTTTTTTACTTCTTTTATTCGAATGGTGTTTGTCTGAGTTTAACTTTATTTTCTGAACTTTGTTACCCGCAGCAGGAGTAGTGGCATCACCTTCATCCTCTTCATCATCATCACCATCATTATCACAATCCTGCGATCTCAAGTCAAATGATAACTCAAATGAGTTGTCACTCTTCTGTCCGAGGTATTTCATGCTGAGTGAATTGGCTGTTGGAACAAGAACAACAAAGAAATTATAAATATTGATTGATTGATTTTTTTAATGCATATTTTATTTATATGGATTTTATAGTAATGTGGTTGCAGAGCGGTTTTGATAAAGTCAAGTTGAGAACTAACCACATTTTATATTAACATAGTTGACCTGAGCCTCACTACATCAAACCCCTCATAACACACCACCGAGATATTTGCCCTATTCTCGATTTAACCATCAATTCATCAATTTTGTGACATTAAAAAAAAAAATTCTATTTTGTTACACTTCACCTTTATATTCCTTCGTTGATTGAATAAATGGCTCTCCATAACGTCTTGGGAGCCACACGTTTTCCGTTCGGCCGGTCACTTCGCTCCTTAATTGGGCGACCACCGCCTCCCCAAACCTGGTCCTAACTTTCCGAATTCTGTTGATCACAAACACTTCTTGTATGGGGAGCTCCCTCACGGAAATAGTTTTGTGATGGTGGTCCTCCCTGTCCACCGCTTTCAAGTTGTTTAGCAGCTGCTCCATTTTTCTCCTAAAACATAGCGAATGTTATTTCTCCTACATGAAGGAAAAGTGTGCATTTTTTCCCTTCAGAAGTGTATGAGTGAAACTCATTTGATACACATGTACTTCTATTTGAAAATCATCAACACTGTGTGAATAGCGAGGAAATTTGAATATTGAAGAAATGAAGTAAATCGTTCAAGGGTCATGTCAAAAACAGAAAATTCATAGGCTTGATGTACACCACCTGAAATAAAAATTACGATAATGTGAATAAATTTTATCTATGTTGGGTAGATATCAATTGTGCTTCAATATCTGTGAACATCAGAACTAGATATTTACCAGTATACTTGCATCAGAACCAAACGTTTTCAAATGAATTTAAACAAAATTTAATAAATGTTGGAAACGTGGTGACATCACGAAACGGAAAGATGTTAAAGATTTTGAATACGTTGAAGAAGAAGAGAAAAAGTATCTTAAAGCTAGGACCGAGAGTACCAGTACCTCGGTTCTAGTTATTCATACATTTCTTCATACATCTCTTGGTCGCTCTCATAATCTAAGGGATTATTACCTAATGGTAATTGTTCATATTCTATCAAATATGAGTTTCTTTCCGCTTCAGTACTTTCATACTTTAGTGAGTCGTTACACGCATCACAAGTTGAAACAAATTGGCATTTATAAAGGTTATCATCACATTCATAACATGTCTCTGTCAAAATAGAACCAAATTCCATTGAATTTCTGGGAAGTAACAAATGTTTAAAATGTGAGTTTCCCTTACGTTCTTCAAAGCTAAATCTGTCATTAGCACAAGAATGACAATATGAAAAGCCATCTAATTTTAAAAAGTTTGATTTGATGCAAATATAAAGTTTATCAAAATTCATGGAGTGGCTCATGACTAATTTTTGGTAGGTACTTACTGCGTGCTGAGTACGAAGGTAACAACGTTGAACGGAGTTCACGAGAAGTGATGCAGCTAAATTGTAGTCAACGGCTTTTATATGCATAGGGCTGGTACCTCTCCCACCAGACTCGAGAAAATTAAAAAGCACAAGAAGTAGGTGCATTTGAACCTGGGTACATTGAACCAAGTTACCTAGTTGTCTTTCGAACAGATGGCCAATCCTTTTTACGAGCTGCATCTGCGAGCTGTATCACCCCCCACGCATCTGGATCCAGTTTTTTCTACTCATCTCTTCTCTCGCTGAGCCTGAGTGCATCGGACCTATCGCTTTCAAGGCTGTGCTAGAATCCCCCCTTTATAGCTACTCACTTGTGGGGCCCCTGACCATTTCGCAGCACGGTGCCCAAAAAGGATGTCTGCGACACAACATCCCTGGACTCCTCAGTTCAAGACAACACCCCCTCCTAAAGATCGGCCACCCCAGCCCTGTGCATGTTGTCAGAGCTGGGAACATTACCTGGTCGATTGTCCCAACCTGCAGACGACACCCCACCCTTGTAGGTACTGCCGATCCCTTGAACACCCAACAGATAATTGTGAAGTCTACCGGAATTTTCAGAAAATGAACATCCGTCCTCCTCCGAAGAAAGACCATGGGACGAATTGGAGGAACGTGAACGCCCTAGAGGGCCCTTCACAGACCTTGGAAGGCCGAACCCCACCACCCTTGCCAGCATTTCCTCCATCAGAACCACAACCTCAACAGGCTCCACCGATGACATCCCCTACAACACAAGAGCCATCCCATCACATTCCAATGGTCAGTGTCTGGACCCGACCTGTCATCTACCTCACAATTGAGCTAAATGGTCAACCAATACGCATGATTGTGGACACTGGAGCCCAGGTTTCTGTATTGGCCAGGCCTGTTTGTGGGGGAATGCTGATCCCCTCTACCATTCGAGCAACTGCAGCGGATGGCCGGGTTATTCCGCTCAGAGGACAACAGACCTTGGAGGTGAAATTGGGAAACCACCAACTCACCCACACCTTCATGGTCCTTGCCAAGCCCAACAAAGGATTGAATCTCCTCGGCCTGGACCTCCTACAACGATTGCCGATAATTTTGAGGACTGATTCGGCAGAGGTTGCCCTCATGGATTCCTCTGCAGCCCTCCGACAGGTTAACTTGGATCACGACTCCACATCATCCACCTCCAGCTTGGAGTCATCTGAAGCTCAGTCTTCACATGCGGATGAGATCAGAGTACGAGTGGAAACGTATGACCCTGAGGAACCCGATGTGGACCATCTCCCGACTGAAGATTGGGATGCTACACCTCCATACAATAGCTGGGATGCAAAATTGAACCACCTTGATAGTGGTGTCCGGAAGAGGGTTATTCAACTCCTCGAACATTTTACCCCTCTGTTTGGACCCCCGGATTCACTGCCTTGCCGATTGGACGTGTCCCACACCATCGACACCGGGACTGAGGCCCCTGTACATAAAAGACCGTACAGTGTGCCACATGCACTACGACCAGTAGTGGAGGAACAGTTAGCAGAACTGTTACAGCGTGGAGTGATCGAGCCGTCGTCCAGCCCCTGGGCAGCACCGATAGTGCTAGTAAAGAAAAAGCAAAATCCAGAAGCCCAATTACCATCTTACCGTTTCTGTGTGGACTATCGAGGATTGAACCGCATCACAAAATCTGATGTGTACCCTCTCCCTAATATCCAGGAAACTTTGGAATTGTTGGGAGGGTGTACATGGTTCACAACGCTTGACCTCACGGCGGGGTATCATCAGATACCAATGGCCTCGGACGCGCGTGAGAAAACTGCGTTCTCTACTCTGGGGCGACACTTCCAGTTCTGTCGCATGCCATTTGGGTTGAAAAATGCCCCGGCAACTTTCCAACGTACAATGAATGACCTCTTTGAAGACTATCTAGGTGAATTCGTCTTCATTTACCTGGATGACATCTTGATTGTCAGCCAGACGCTTGAAGACCACTTGCATCACCTGAATTTGATATTTCGTCGACTGGAATATGCAAGGTTACGAGTTAACCTTTCAAAATGCCGATTTCTACGAAACCAAGTGGAGTTTTTGGGCCACTTGGTAACCTCTGAAGGAATTCGAATGGATCCTGAAAAGGTCGCTGCAATAAACTCCTTCCCGAATCCGAAGGACCCAACCGGAATAAGAACATTTTTGGGACTTGCCGGCTACTATAGGCGATTCATCCCTGACTTCTCGCTCATCAGCGCACCATTAACCCAGCTCTTGAGAAAGGGAGAACCTTTCAAGTGGACGGCCTCACAGGAGAATGCGTTCAACCAATTGAAGGCAGCCCTAGCACAAGAACCAGTGCTTGCGTACCCTAATTTTCACCTTCCGTTTGTGCTCGCCACGGATGCATCTGGGACGGCCCTGGGTGCGGTACTCTCTCAGGTGACTGAAATGAACACCCGATCGCCTATGCCAGCCGCACCCTGAATCCAGCGGAACAACGGTACTCTACCACTGAACGGGAGCTCCTTGCTGTTGTGTGGAGTACTCACCACTTTCAGAGTTACTTATTGGGGAAGAGATTTGTACTGGAGACTGATCACGCGGCACTGACGGCAGCAATGAGGCTCCGCGATCCAACTTCCCGAATTGGTCGCTGGATCCTCAAACTCTCGGAATATGAGTTTGAACCCCGATACCGCTCGGGGAAGAAAATGAGTCATGCCGACGGGTTGAGCAGAATATCAATAGGTAGTGTACTCTCCCCCAGAGTGACAAAAGAATTGCTCCAGGCTGCACAGGCCATTGACCCTTGGATCGAACAAGTTACTACCAACCCCAAGACAGATATTCAACAACGGGATGGCATATGGAGCCGTGTCACTCCAACAACAGATGGTGAGGCTGTCGTCCCTCTCATTCCTTCAACCCTGAGGTCTTGGCTAATAACGGAATGCCACGAAGGTCCTCTGGCAGGTCACCCTGGCCTTGAGACCACAGAGAAGAATGTCCGAAAGCATGGAACGTGGCCAAAACTAACAATGGACGTACGCAACTTTGTCCAGTCCTGTCCCGTTTGTCAAAAGCGGAACCATCCAAATCGATTGACACCACCACTGCAGAAGCCCTATTTGCCCACCAAGCCTATGGAGATTGTGGGGGTAGATTTGGTGGGACCACTACCATCTAAATCCGGAAAGCAGTATTTGTTGACAATCGTGGATCATTTTTCAAAATATGCAGAGGCGTATGTGATCCCCGACTGTCAAGCTGAAACAACCGCTAAGACATTGGTTCACAAGTTTTTCCCAAAACATGGACTTCCCCAGGCAATACTATCTGACCGGGGAACAAACTTCACGTCGAGCCTCATTCGACAGTTGTGCCACAAGTGGGGAGTAAAGAAACTACAAACTACGGCTTACCATCCTCAAAGCAATGGTGTTGTAGAGCGGTTCCACCGCACGCTGGAAAACCTAATCGCCAAACTGAGCAAAAGGCAGGGTTTGGATTGGAGAACCTGGCTCCCCACTGCCTTAGCAATATACAGAAACACCACTCATCACAGCACCGGTTATACACCGAATTACCTACACTTTGGGCGGGAATTAAAAATACCTCCCATCCTACCGGACCAGACTGAATCTCTGAAGGATCTGCAAGGAATGCTCCACGAGATGCGAACGGTCCAACGAATAGCCGCGGGGGCCCTTCAAAAAGCATGGGAGGAACGCACGCGAACTGCAAACAGACGTCTAACACCTCGAAGATTGGAGGAAGGGCAACGTGTTTATCTTCAACAACTACAACCACCGAAGGAGGTGTTGAGAAAGTTTTGGTGTCCGTGGGTTGGTCCATTTGTTGTGGAACAACGGTTGAGTGAAGTCACGTACGCCATCACGGACCCAACAGGAGCGCGCCAAGTAGTTCACCTAAGTAGGCTCAAACCTGCTTTTGAGCGAGAACGACAGGATATGGTTACTTTTGTTCCTCCAGTGAATGATCCTGGACTATTGGAACTCCACGACCCTCCACTAACTGAGGAGACCACCCCACTTGATGAGGATGACGAGGGTGACTTAGTCCTCCCCGCTCCATTTACTGGAAACGAGGAGGCAGCTCTTGGTTCCAGAGAGGAGGAACCGCCAGAAGATCCGCCCACTCATCCTGAAGCTGGCCGCTCCACTCTGGACCTTCCTTACAATCTGCGACGTAACTCTAGACCAAATTACTATGCCTTACATCATGGGTTACCCACACCCTAAACTCCGAGGTTATTTCTATATGTATTTTAGTATTGTAAAAAAAAAAGAAAAAAATATATTAAAAAAAAAATAATAAATAAATAAAACCATCTGTAATTAAAGCGATGTGACTATGTTAAAAATCCACTACCTACCCACTATAAAGGAATATAAAATCTCACTAATGTACATGCGTGCTCGAAGGCACCACTTGTCTGTTGAAAGTATCCACATCTTATGTCCTACCTACCTGTTCAAAAAAGTGTAAGGACAACACCTTAAGGGTGCTTCAAACCATTTCTTGCCAACTTCCCAACCCATTCCCTTTTCTAGGAAAGAAATGAAAACGAACCATTAATAGATTACACTGATGCAATAGTTGTTCTGGGGTGCTGGAGAGGTATTCCTGTGTTTTGTGTGTTTTTGGTTTCCAGAAAATGATGGATAGCTTCTCTCCGCCTCCACCAGCTGTCGAAGAAGACCAGGGAGAGACGGTCGTTGCCCTACCAGTTACCTCTGGGGTTGCAAACGTGAGTGGGTTGTCAGTTCCGCCTCCACCTGGGAGTTCGTCGCCCGACGATTCTGACTCCAGTTCAGCCTCTTCGAACTCTTCCGACCCACCGAGGGTCAGTAAAGCCCCTCGGACCGCGGTGGTTACCCCACACGCGCCTGTTGATGTTGAGAGGTGGAGACAGGCAGCTGGACAGCAATCACTGAAGAGCCTTCTGAAGACCGTCGACAGGTTAGCCCCTGATCAATCTGCCAAAGCTACCCAAAAACTACAACGCCAGGTACCTACCTGGCTAGAAGAAATGCCACTAGAAGCAGCCGGAGTAGAAATGTTATCCGTAGGAATATGCAAGGTGGTATTGTGCCTTTTTTTACAGTGCCTACAGTGCCAATTACTCTTGCAACTGGTCGTTCTATGCTTGTAAGACAAGCAATTCCGACACCCGGACCACCCCTTCAAAAGGGTAAGTCTCCACAGCAGAACCTTCGAGAAATTTGGTACAGCTCAGTATCCCATGCTGACCATCCTTGCAAATAAAACATGATACAGACTTTGAGGGAGTCGAGGTACTTTGAACGGCTGCAGAATGTAATGACGTCTTTGGTTTAGACGCTGGTTTGTTAGCAGTAGATAATTTTGGCTGCTGAGAAGTGTTGTTAGTTAATTGCATAACCGTGCAGCGTCCCCTAACAAATTGTTGCAGATCTTCGAAGGTTGGGAACTCCTTAGTTTTATATTCAACCTCAAAAGCTTCCTTAGTTACAGGATCCGTTCAAGGTGCGTGGATTCAGAAAATGCAATGTCCGTCCCCCGTATCACGTGTACAGGCTTCATTTTTGGTCTAAAAAATTCGTTCTTTCACACACATGCTCCATTTGGGCCCTAGTTGTGTCCCGAAACTTTGCAGCCCGATCCGAATATACCCAGGGGTGTTGTGGGTGAAAATGTGTATAAAAATAGGTACTTTTTGTGTTTTAGTAACATGTTAGTAACATGAGCGTTTGAGGTGTGAGGAGAGCAGGGAGGAGCGGAGACAGAGGAAGAGGGAGAGAAAGGAGAGGAGACGTCGTTCCGCCCCGTCTCTGGATGCTGCCCCCACCCTGGGGCACACGCACTGAGCCTTCCTCCAGGTCCCACCATCGACACTTCCCATCTAGTTGCGACAGAGGGCAGGCAACCGAGCGCGGTGTTATCACCAGTACAATTGTGTCGTTGTTGTGTGTCGATAAAGAAGAGATTTGTGTCGAAACAGTGGATCGATCGTTTGTGTTGTTTGCGCGTCAGAACAAAACTAACCCAGTTGTGTACTATAGTATTCAGTAAACCCGCAGAGGACAATCGGAGAACTCCGCCTAGTTCTACTTCAGAGGCCTAGACGTTACGGCTCGAGAAGACCTTGGTGGCTGATTCAAGAAACAGCGTGAGGAGGCCTGATACACACGGAGCAACCGTCGCACAGTACAGAGGTGCGTCGAAGGTGCCTCCGGGCTATATGCATCAGCAAGGTTCGATATCATCCTGTGCATTTTCGTAATATGTTAGTTGGTCTCAACTGTAAATTATCCTTTTTCTTTTGTCGTCAGTTCAAGATTATAAACCATACGTTACCTTTTTGTTCAGTAGTAAAATTTAGTAAAACACTTCTTTGTTCGAAATATTCTTCTTTCAAAGATTCACCAAGTTCCCAAAAAGAAGGTCTACAATAGAATTCATGTCCTCCAAATGGTACTATCATTCTCATCAAAAGTAAAGTATTAACAGTTCGAGAATAAATTTGAGGGTTGACCTTCCTTGATAAATCTGGTGGCAGCGTGTCTTCATTCTCATAGAGTACCATTACAGAGGTATCGTTTCCCATGTTTTTTACGGCGAGAAGACCGAATATGAAGTCGATTTTGACTAAGGAGTGGAAAATTGAGGTTGTAACGAAGGTTAAGGTCCCGAAGTTCATTTTTTATAATAATAATAATAATAATAACTTTATTTCCAAAATAGGAACAATGTTCCCGCCCAGCTTTGGAAGGCTCAAAGTAACTTATATATATGTATTTATTATAAATGATCAGGCAATAAGACCTTGTGATCAGAGGTAAAACATCTACCTATAAACTTTGTGAAGAGGAGGAATAATTATATGTTTTGTTGCACCATAACATATGATAATGAGAATGAGCAAGCAAGAGTATGATTGTGTTTGATTGAATAGTGGCTCCTTTACCTTGAACAGCAGATCCCAGGTGGTCCAGGTGGGGCAATGGCTGGTGCTCAGGCTGATGAAGCTGAAGTATCCCAGGATCCCACTTATGGCACTTATTATATTTCCTATAGGGTTACTGGGATCTAGGGTCTGCATAGGAATTACAAAGGATCAGTGGCCACTTGGTATTGAGGGAAAACTTAGGCTATGGAGAGATAGATGAAGGTAGGTGATGGCTGGTTGAGCACTATAAAGAGACTGGCTGTTCCCTGGTGAGACTTGCAGACCTGCAGGTTCCTGAAGGTTCCCAAGAGAGTGGGACAGTACTTATCTTGGGGTTATGACACTTTGCCCTGAGGTGATACCTTTTAGAAGCCCAGATAATTTCATCACTTGCTTGCTCACAGGTAACTACATTGTATCTGATTGATAATAAATAAGGGTAAACATAACAATAGAGCCAGGAACATTATTACTACAACAATAGGACTACCTACATTTTGAACTTGGTTCCAGATATAGATATGTGTTAGTATTAATAAGCTATTAAGTTAGTATAGTATAGTTTAATAAGTTAGTATATAAGTTAATTATAATATTATGAACGTGCGCCAACATTCCGCCTACCAAAATTGATATAATTTTCATAGGCTGGTTGCTTGAGTGGTAGCAGCGGCACCACTTGGACGACGGGTCTCGTTAGGGTCGTGTATGGCGTGCGTAGGGTGATCACTCGGACGGTTCCATCAGCGCCAGGGTGTACTTCTGTGATCCGCGCCAACAACCAGTCAAGAGGTGGTGCTGATGAGTCCTTGAGAAGCACCAGATCGTCCACTTTTAGATTGTCTTTTGGCTCCGTCCATTTTGCCCGTTGTTGGAGGGTACCCAAATACTCCTGTCTCCAGCGTTTCCAGAAGTAGTCGGACATTCGCTGTACCAACTGCCATCTCGAGAGACGAGACTCGTTGACATCCAGAAGCGTAGGTTCTGGCGGCCTACAGAGATGGTCACCGACGAGGAAATGTGCTGGCGATAGAAAATCCACTTCATCGGGGCTTGATGACAATGGGCAGAGAGGCCTCGAGTTAAGAATGGCTTCTACTTGGGCGAAGAGGGTGGATAGCTCTTCATAAGTTAGCTTCGCGTCACCTAGTGACTTATTGATGAGTTGCTTAGATGCCTTGACATTTGCTTCCCACAAACCTCCAAAATGTGGTGCTCCTGGAGGGTTGAAATTCCAGTTGACATTTCGGATGGTGCTGTAAGAGACAATAGCTCCACGCGTCTTTTTGTCAGTGAACCAAGTGGCGAACTCCTTAAGCTGGTTTGCAGCACCAACGAAGTTTGTCCCACAATCACTGTACATCTGCTCTGGAAGTCCACGTCTTGACAGGAACCGCGTGAAGCAAGCCAGAAAAGATTCAGTTGAAAGACTCGTCACTCCTTCAAGATGTACTGCCTTTGTTACCATGCAAATGAACAGGCACAAGTAAGCTTTAGAAAGGGAGGCTTTGCGTTGAAGTGAGAAGCGTATGTGGTATGGCCCAGCGAAGTCAACTCCCACATGAAGGAATGCGCGACCTCCGGCCAGTCTGTATGCAGGAAGATCTCCCATTTGGGGAGCTGCCTCTTGAGCTTTGGCCTTGCTAGTAAAGCACCGGACACAGAGAAAAGTTCTCTTTCGCAATAGAGCTCGCAGTGACGGCAACCAATACTCAAGCTGGATAAGGGCTTGGAGCAAACCAGGGCCTGGATGAAGATGAATACGGTGGTAGTGGTCCACCAAGAGCTCCGTAAAATGGCAGTGTGGCAACAATGCTGGGTGTTTCTGGCTATATGAAATCCCTTTAGCTTTGCCAATCCTACCGCCTACCCTGAACACTCCACGGGAGTCCTTGAAGGGTTTCAAGTTGCTGAACCTCTGATTTATGAGCTTATCAGCTTTTTCATATTTGAACTCGTAGAAGAAATGCGCCTGTAGGTACATAACACAGACCAATTTGGTGTGCTGCAGTTCAGCTGGCAAAATGGGTCCAGCTGCAATAGGCAAATGAGCCTTCCGAGACACAATCCATCTTCTAAGCCATGCGAAGAAACGGAGAAGTTTCATGAATGAAGAGAAGTTGTCCATCCAACGGAGGAATGGGGAAATAGTAGAAGTAGTGGTAAGAGCTTGAGGTAGAAGTTTATGTGGAGGCCTCATCTCACTCAAATCCTCCACCACATCAGTGGGAAATTCGTTTGGCCACTCCTCATAAGGATCCAAGAACCATGGTGGCCCATTCCACCACAGACCACAACCCTCAAGCTGATCTGGAAACAGTCCTCTTGAGTTTATATCACTCGGGTTGTCATGTGACCGAATATGACGCCATCTGCCAACCGGGGCTGCACCCACTATTTTCGTAACTCGGTTGGCTACAAACGTTTTCAGGGTATAACTTGGTTTCGACAGCCAACCCAAAACTACGGTCGAGTCAGTGAATAGAATGGGTTCTCGAGTATGAGCGGGCAAAGACCTCAAGAAAGGTGAGATGGCGTTTAGGGTGTCTGTCAATAGCAAGGCCCCACACAGCTCCAATCTTGGGATAGAGATAGTCTTGACCGGAGCCAATTTAGTTTTCGCTGTTAGTAGATGGACCTGGACGTTGCTGCCCTTTGATACTCGTAAGTAGATAGACGCGCTGTAGGCTCTCTCGGAAGCATCACAAAATCCTGCCACAATGAATTCGGGGTTCCCAGAAGCAAACACGAAGCGAGGAATCCTGATGGTGGAGAGTGCAGGCAATTGTTCAACAAATTTTTCCCACTCCTCAGCAATATCAGCTGGAATGGGATCATCCCAGCCCTTCTCGTCCTTCCACAAACACTGCAAAAGGCCTTTAGCAGTCATCACAACGGGAGAGATCAGACCCAAAGGGTCATATATTTTTGCAATAGCCGATGCAATGGATCTTTTGGTTGCCACAATAGCTGGTGGCTGGATCCTGTAAGAGAAACAATCTTCAGTGGGATTCCATTGAAGTCCCAGGATCTTTATGGTATGGTCATCATTGGTGGACAGATCGATAGGCTGATCGTTCGTCTGTGCCACAGTATCCAACAACTCCTGCCTATTACTCGACCACTTGCTTAGTTGGAAGGTTCCTTTTCCCAAAAGATCGATGAGCTGCCGCTGAAGGTCCAAGGCTTCATCAACGGAAGCAGCACCTGATGCAATGTCATCTATATACATATCTCGGAGTACAACCTCTGCAGCCTTAGGGAATTGGTGG
This sequence comes from Leptopterna dolabrata, assembly GCA_954871275.1. NCBI lineage: Eukaryota > Metazoa > Arthropoda > Insecta > Hemiptera > Miridae > Leptopterna > Leptopterna dolabrata. Next base: position 22,559 of record CATPAC010000285.1, on the reverse strand, counting down.
CCCTCGTCCTCGCAGAGCTGCTTCATAACAGAAAGGGCCAAAAAGGGCGCAGTTGAGAGGCCATAGGTTAAAGTAGAAAGTTCATACTTCTGCAGGGGATCCGCTTGATTGAAGCGCCAGAGAATATGTTGGTAAGGACGGTCTCGGGGATCCAGCAGGATAAATCTGTACATTTTTACCACATCGGTGGTGAATACAACAGGAAATCTCCTGAAGTTCATAAGAATAGATGAGATGTCCTTTTGTAGCTTCGGGCCAGTAAGAAGATGATCATTAAGTGAACCCAATTGCGTTTTTGAAGAGGCATCAAACACAACTCGCAATTTGATTTGTGATCTGTCTTCTTTTAGCACTGAGTGGTGTGGTATAATATATTTGGACTGTGCAATGGTGGGCGCCATGTGTTCCATATCACAGTACTCCTGCATGAACTGTGTGTACTTGTCTCTTAGTTGGGTATCCTTCAGAAGCTTTTCCTCCAAGTTATGGAAGCGCCTCTTTGCGGCAATATAGGAGTCACCCAGTTCTGGAGGGTTCCCCTTGAAGGGAAGGCGTACAACGTACTGTCCTGTGGGGGTACGAGAGTGAGTGTCTTGAAAATGAGCCACACACTGTCCCTCTTCCTTGCTATAGGGTGGGGCAATACACCCAGGCTCCTCTATCTCCCAGAATCTGTGGAGCTCATCTTGGATAGTTGGAGATGCAGCCACAGATGAGAGGACTGTGGCACTAGAAGGCGATCTCTCAAGAGGCACCTTGCCTGCAACGATGAACCCAAGAATCGATGGAAAAAGTTTGGGCCACCCCTCTTTCAATGAGATAATACCATCTCTACATACTTCAGGATAGAGATCACAACCCAATAGAAAATCTATGGGTTTACTTTCCCAAAATTTGGGATCCGCAAGTTTGTACCCTGTATAACCTTCCACAAAACCATCTGGTAAAGAAAAGTTTGGTAAATCACAAACTATTTCATTTAGTACAATGGCAGAGGTTTTCAAAACAGGAGAGGGCTGGTCAGATGGCTTGATGGAACACCATACTTTCCCTCGAGCACCTTCAAAGATGGTGCGACCAATCGCTCCTACTCCTTTCGGATTGTCCAGAACATCCAGACCAAGCCGTCGAGCAAATCGTTTGGTTATAAACGAAAATTGGCTACCACTATCAATGACCAGCCTTATCTTATGGTATACACCTCTTTTATCCTCTATCTCAGCCAAGGCGGTACCCAATAAGACATCTGGATCATCCACACGTGTAGAGTTGCAGCAGACAGGCGATTGGTCCATGCCCTTTTCCTGAGGAGTTGCAGCCAGCGTTGAGTCATGAGCTGAAGAGCGACCCGAATCAGATTTCCCAAGATGCAGCATTGCATGATGTCGCTCAGGACAGAACCGACAGTGCCATTGCAATTTACACTCCTTAGTGGCATGATTGCTTGACAAGCAATTCCGGCATCCATTCCACCGTTTGAGCATGTCAAAACGCTGTTTTGGAGAAACCTCAGCAAACCTTAAGCAATTCAATAGGCTGTGCTTTTCACCACAGACTATGCAGGACACAGAAGTCGACTTTGATTCACTCCTTTTCTGCTTACTGGAACTTGTCGAACTCTGATTAACCAACAAACTGGTTTTACGATGACTGCCAGGCGAAGAAATAGCTGGCTTCGTGGTTTTAGTAGAGGTAGTAGGGAAATTGGAGGTTACCCCCAAGGAAGTTGGATCAGCCAACTGAAGAGCTCGAACTCGATCTCTAATAAAGGTAGAAAGCTCTTCAAACGAAGGGAAAGGAGTATCCTTAAAATGAACTTCCAACAATTCACGGGTATATGGATCCAGAGCTCTAGAAGCCATATAGAATAGAATGAAGTCAGCTTCTTTTTCAATTTTAAGATGCCTAAACGCGGCAACATTCTCTGATACAATAGAGAGGAAGGAGGTGAAACTCTCCACTGTTGCTTTACTTGTGAGACGAGGGAAATTAACCACCTCGTTCAAGTAGGTAGTAGCCAGTAATCTTTTATTGTCATACTGGCTGCACAATGCCTGCCAAGCTAATGGGTAGTTTCCTGTAGTGACAGGCAGAGTTTGGATAACGGCTAAGGCAGGTCCTTTCAACGAGGATACCAAATAGTGAAATTTCTTCACTGGAACCAGAGCATCATCATCATGAATGAGTGACACAAAGATGTCTTTGAATTTAGGCCAACTCAATAAGTTCCCATCAAACTCAGGAAGGCTGATCTTGGGCAAATGATTCGATGAAGCAATACGAACAGAAGAATCGTTGAGAGGTATGGTGGTACTAAGCCTTGCAGCACGTTCTCCAGCCACAGTTGCATCCTTTTCAGACAGGGCAACGTAAGTAGAGTTGGCCTCATTGAAATACCTCTCCATGGTCTTAATCGTTACTGTATCTGTAGTAGTAGGAAAATCCTCAGGTGTACCCTGAGCTTCACATAAATCAGTCAGCTCATCGACCAAGGCTTCATATTTTTCATAGGATTTCTCCAAGGACCTAAACTGACCTTTGAAGGCAGTAACTTTACTGGTATCAGTGAGAGCTAACCTGCCCATATCATTGCATGCCTTGATTTTGGAAACCAGGTTAAAAATTTTCCTTTTTAATGAAGAAACTGACAATTCGTGAGATGGTGCCATGTTGATAAGTTTAAATGTTTAACTAACTATACAATAGGTATTATAGACTAGAATAGGTTGGAAATAGAATAGAAAAATTCAAAAACCACGTTCTTTGGTAAATGGTTACTGGAGTAAATTCACTCACTAAATAGAATTACTATGGAAGAAAATTCCAATAAATTCAAAATAGAAATCAGGTAGGTTATGCCTACTATCACAGAACAAAAAATGGCAACCGTGCAAGATATTTATGCTCACAAAAAAAAAAAAAAAAAAAAAAAAAAAACCAGAAGTACCTATTGAGCTTTCATATAGATATATAGAAAATACTGTATGAATCACACAGTGAAGATTATGTTCAAAGAACAAAAAGTGTAATACACTATAATAGAAAAGGTAGGTATACAGAAAATACTGTGTGAATCCCACAGTGATGATTCCTAGTTATGTTCCAAGAACAAGAGTGTAATACACTATACTAGAAAAGGTAGGTACATAGAAAATACTGCATGAGTCACACAGTGAAGATTGGTAGATATGTTCAAAACATGAGTGTAATACACTCAACTAGAAAAAATTAGGTACCTATTCAATTGTCAGAAAGGTTTTCATACACAAACAACCCAGCTTAACAGAATAACAAATGATAAGGAAAGTACTGATAAAGTGACCTTGCCTTTTAATGACATGGATAGAAGAGTAACAATCTGCTAAGAGGATTAGATCAGATAAGATAGCTAGGTGGACTGTAAAAGGTTTGGGGTGGTTGATATCACTAATCCCTGGCTCGAGTGGACCAGAATGATCAGGCAATAAGACCTTGTGATCAGAGGTAAAACATCTACCTATAAACTTTGTGAAGAGGAGGAATAATTATATGTTTTGTTGCACCATAACATATGATAATGAGAATGAGCAAGCAAGAGTATGATTGTGTTTGATTGAATAGTGGCTCCTTTACCTTGAACAGCAGATCCCAGGTGGTCCAGGTGGGGCAATGGCTGGTGCTCAGGCTGATGAAGCTGAAGTATCCCAGGATCCCACTTATGGCACTTATTATATTTCCTATAGGGTTACTGGGATCTAGGGTCTGCATAGGAATTACAAAGGATCAGTGGCCACTTGGTATTGAGGGAAAACTTAGGCTATGGAGAGATAGATGAAGGTAGGTGATGGCTGGTTGAGCACTATAAAGAGACTGGCTGTTCCCTGGTGAGACTTGCAGACCTGCAGGTTCCTGAAGGTTCCCAAGAGAGTGGGACAGTACTTATCTTGGGGTTATGACACTTTGCCCTGAGGTGATACCTTTTAGAAGCCCAGATAATTTCATCACTTGCTTGCTCACAGGTAACTACATTGTATCTGATTGATAATAAATAAGGGTAAACATAACAATAGAGCCAGGAACATTATTACTACAACAATAGGACTACCTACATTTTGAACTTGGTTCCAGATATAGATATGTGTTAGTATTAATAAGCTATTAAGTTAGTATAGTATAGTTTAATAAGTTAGTATATAAGTTAATTATAATATTATGAACGTGCGCCAACAATAAAAGAACATAGAATTTAAATTAAAGGGAAAGGATACCGAAAAACAAAATAACAAATTTCTGTAGAAAATGAAAGAGGAGGTGGTAAAAGAAGAGATTGGAAAGGAAGGTGAAGAGGAAGAAAAGAAGGAAGAGTGGAGAAGGAAGAGCAAATGAAGGTAGATAAATGGAGAGGGAGAAGGTGGTGAAAAGAAGCGAATTGAAGAAGAAGGTGAAGAAAAAGAAAATAGTAGGATGGAAGAGAAAAATGAGAGGATACAGCAAGTAGAAGAGAGGGAAGTGCTCATTTCCCGAAACGCGCCTTCAATGCACCCGTGAAGGTGCCGAGCGATGGGAGGGACCTTATCGCCAGTGGCAAGCCATTCCACATCCTTGTTCCAGCCACCTTAATAGAATTAGAAAATGGTCTGCTCCGCACATGAATTTGAGCCAATGCACCCAAACGGGGGGAAGGACCCGGAGAAAACATGTTGCTCAGGTACGTGGGCATTGAAGGCGTATTGTTGACACATTTGTGAATGAATCTCAATAAACGTATTTTGAGGTAATCGACTAACCCACAGCCCAGCACCTGATCAACATAGGGTGAGACATGCCCTCGTGGTCTTAATTTAAAAATGTATCTCACACAATTGTTGAAAGCCAATTCTAACCTTCTTAGGGACCCCGAATCGGCGGAACATATGAATAGGGCATCACCATATGTGAAAATTGGAATTAAAAGGGATTTGACAAGGTTCAATCTAACACGTTCAGTAGTACAATATGACAACCTATTCATAGAGTGTAATGACCCATAGACTTTCTGACAGATACTAGTAGTATGACTAGACCACCCCAGATCATAGCTGAGTGATATGCCCAAGTCTTTCACCCTATCTGAGAATGGAATTGGGACTGAATTTAAAAGTAAGGATGGGCACTTAGAAGTGTCACAAGGTTTAATAGAAAAAATCATGGCCTGGGACTTCAGGGGGTTCAAACGAAGGAAATTTGCGTCAGCCCATTGTTGAATGCGTCTCAGATCCTCATTCATCAGAGCAATGCCCTGGTCCAGGTCACCGGGTGCACAACGCAAGAAGACCTGAATGTCATCCGCAAACTGATGAGTTCTGGAATTTCGGAGGCATGCACTGAAGTCATTTACATACATAGAGAAAATACGAGGGCCTGATACCGAACCTTGAGGAACTCCTGCGGTGAGGGGTAAGCTAGAAGAGACTTCACCGCCAGATACAACAGCCTGGGTACGACCTGTCAAAAATGATAGCAGCAGCTTGCAGGCAGATGAACTCAAGTTGTATTCATCTCGGCATTTATTAATGAACACACCGAAATCCAAGGAACCAAAGGCATTGCTGAAATCAAGGAGGACCAGGATGGTAATTTGGCCAAGCTCAAACCCCTCCCTAACACTCTCCGTAATATTGATCAGAGACGTTATACAGCTGTACCCCTTTCGGAACCCAGACTGGTAGGGACTCAACATGTTTTTACATTTAAATATTCTAGTAACTGATTATTGATTAGGACTTCCAAAGGTTTAGAGAAAGCTGGCAGGATGGAAATTTTATTAGTCAAAAACCTGGGAAATTGTCTGAAGTCACCATAAATTAGTATATTAACACTAGAAGTGGTATCAACACGTGGATCAAGACAATTTAATGGTACTACCAATGATCACTGATAATTTGAAGAAGAAAAAAACGCTGCAAAGTCCTTGTCACATGGGTTTATTATTCTATTGGACTTACCTACAGAAATGTTGGCTGTTCATTTATTGTTTATTTCATGTGAAATAATTTAAATGGCTATTTCTGGTTGTGCCCACCAATTTTGGCCCCCCAAAACACGAATTAGGTACGCTCCCCCCCTTTTTTTTGGTTTATTATTTTCAATAATGAACCATTGGAATCGAGCATGAAAAAAAAAATTCTTACCCCCCCTCAAAATTTGATGGTTTACGTTTCAAGGTATGTAGAATCCAAAACTGCAATAAAAATATTTCTGTCTGTCCGCCGTACGCCGTACGGGCCACTTTTCTTAGTTACCATGAAAAAAAATTGATGAAATTCGGGTTATAGGTTCCGTTCGGCGTCTAGTTGGTCCTCGAAGCTCGACGTTACTGTGAGTCATCTCTAAGGGGTTCAAAATAGGGGTTGAAATTTTCAAAACGCCTATACCATTTTTTTACGTAAATATTTTTACGGTTTTAAATAGTTCTTGAACTTGCGAGTTTTTTAAGACCATCCGGAGCATCGTACGTCCAGCCGTTCGTTCACAGTAAGGCCCCGAAGTTTGCACCGACAGGCATTTTCGACTCCAGTGTGAATGAAATTGTATACAATTCAAACCAAATCTCGTAACCAGAGACGCGCCCACAATAGGAATTTGTGAATACGGCCAATCATTGGTAGGGATCACCTGATTATATTGGCGGAGTATGAAGTCGAGTTGGATGTTCTGTGATATTATTTAATTTGAAAAATGATGGCTCTTTTGGAGTTTGTTGGTAGGTAGTGAAACTTGAACAAACGTTGAAGTATTATTGATGGGTAAATTATTACTACGGTAAATCATTACTCAACGGTAAATTATTACACAACGGTTCATTATACCATCTACAGCAGCCAATGGGAAGTCCTCGCCCTCATCTGCAGTCAACTGCACAGAAAACCCTACTATACTACGTACAGAAGGGACACTCAGGGTGGGGGGTGGTTGCCAGCATACAGCTGCTGCGACGCGGAAATTAGTGGCCAAAACCTGAACTAAGACCCCCCCGAATCCTCGCGCATGCGCCTGACACCTTCGTTACCGCCCCACTCCTACTTCGTTGCTACAACAAACCCCCGCCACCATTCCTCAACCCCATCCCCCCTCCCCCCCGACCCCATTTCCACCCGCCTCTCTTCCACACCCTTGGTAAATGTACGAGAAAGGATGAAATTAATACAATTGTTGGGAGGGTGTACATGGTTCACAACGCTTGACCTCACGGCGGGGTATCATCAGATACCAATGGCCTCGGACGCGCGTGAGAAAACTGCGTTCTCTACTCTGGGGCGACACTTCCAGTTCTGTCGCATGCCATTTGGGTTGAAAAATGCCCCGGCAACTTTCCAACGTACAATGAATGACCTCTTTGAAGACTATCTAGGTGAATTCGTCTTCATTTACCTGGATGACATCTTGATTGTCAGCCAGACGCTTGAAGACCACTTGCATCACCTGAATTTGATATTTCGTCGACTGGAATATGCAAGGTTACGAGTTAACCTTTCAAAATGCCGATTTCTACGAAACCAAGTGGAGTTTTTGGGCCACTTGGTAACCTCTGAAGGAATTCGAATGGATCCTGAAAAGGTCGCTGCAATAAACTCCTTCCCGAATCCGAAGGACCCAACCGGAATAAGAACATTTTTGGGACTTGCCGGCTACTATAGGCGATTCATCCCTGACTTCTCGCTCATCAGCGCACCATTAACCCAGCTCTTGAGAAAGGGAGAACCTTTCAAGTGGACGGCCTCACAGGAGAATGCGTTCAACCAATTGAAGGCAGCCCTAGCACAAGAACCAGTGCTTGCGTACCCTAATTTTCACCTTCCGTTTGTGCTCGCCACGGATGCATCTGGGACGGCCCTGGGTGCGGTACTCTCTCAGGTGACTGAAATGAACACCCGATCGCCTATGCCAGCCGCACCCTGAATCCAGCGGAACAACGGTACTCTACCACTGAACGGGAGCTCCTTGCTGTTGTGTGGAGTACTCACCACTTTCAGAGTTACTTATTGGGGAAGAGATTTGTACTGGAGACTGATCACGCGGCACTGACGGCAGCAATGAGGCTCCGCGATCCAACTTCCCGAATTGGTCGCTGGATCCTCAAACTCTCGGAATATGAGTTTGAACCCCGATACCGCTCGGGGAAGAAAATGAGTCATGCCGACGGGTTGAGCAGAATATCAATAGGTAGTGTACTCTCCCCCAGAGTGACAAAAGAATTGCTCCAGGCTGCACAGGCCATTGACCCTTGGATCGAACAAGTTACTACCAACCCCAAGACAGATATTCAACAACGGGATGGCATATGGAGCCGTGTCACTCCAACAACAGATGGTGAGGCTGTCGTCCCTCTCATTCCTTCAACCCTGAGGTCTTGGCTAATAACGGAATGCCACGAAGGTCCTCTGGCAGGTCACCCTGGCCTTGAGACCACAGAGAAGAATGTCCGAAAGCATGGAACGTGGCCAAAACTAACAATGGACGTACGCAACTTTGTCCAGTCCTGTCCCGTTTGTCAAAAGCGGAACCATCCAAATCGATTGACACCACCACTGCAGAAGCCCTATTTGCCCACCAAGCCTATGGAGATTGTGGGGGTAGATTTGGTGGGACCACTACCATCTAAATCCGGAAAGCAGTATTTGTTGACAATCGTGGATCATTTTTCAAAATATGCAGAGGCGTATGTGATCCCCGACTGTCAAGCTGAAACAACCGCTAAGACATTGGTTCACAAGTTTTTCCCAAAACATGGACTTCCCCAGGCAATACTATCTGACCGGGGAACAAACTTCACGTCGAGCCTCATTCGACAGTTGTGCCACAAGTGGGGAGTAAAGAAACTACAAACTACGGCTTACCATCCTCAAAGCAATGGTGTTGTAGAGCGGTTCCACCGCACGCTGGAAAACCTAATCGCCAAACTGAGCAAAAGGCAGGGTTTGGATTGGAGAACCTGGCTCCCCACTGCCTTAGCAATATACAGAAACACCACTCATCACAGCACCGGTTATACACCGAATTACCTACACTTTGGGCGGGAATTAAAAATACCTCCCATCCTACCGGACCAGACTGAATCTCTGAAGGATCTGCAAGGAATGCTCCACGAGATGCGAACGGTCCAACGAATAGCCGCGGGGGCCCTTCAAAAAGCATGGGAGGAACGCACGCGAACTGCAAACAGACGTCTAACACCTCGAAGATTGGAGGAAGGGCAACGTGTTTATCTTCAACAACTACAACCACCGAAGGAGGTGTTGAGAAAGTTTTGGTGTCCGTGGGTTGGTCCATTTGTTGTGGAACAACGGTTGAGTGAAGTCACGTACGCCATCACGGACCCAACAGGAGCGCGCCAAGTAGTTCACCTAAGTAGGCTCAAACCTGCTTTTGAGCGAGAACGACAGGATATGGTTACTTTTGTTCCTCCAGTGAATGATCCTGGACTATTGGAACTCCACGACCCTCCACTAACTGAGGAGACCACCCCACTTGATGAGGATGACGAGGGTGACTTAGTCCTCCCCGCTCCATTTACTGGAAACGAGGAGGCAGCTCTTGGTTCCAGAGAGGAGGAACCGCCAGAAGATCCGCCCACTCATCCTGAAGCTGGCCGCTCCACTCTGGACCTTCCTTACAATCTGCGACGTAACTCTAGACCAAATTACTATGCCTTACATCATGGGTTACCCACACCCTAAACTCCGAGGTTATTTCTATATGTATTTTAGTATTGTAAAAAAAAAAGAAAAAAATATATTAAAAAAAAAATAATAAATAAATAAAACCATCTGTAATTAAAGCGATGTGACTATGTTAAAAATCCACTACCTACCCACTATAAAGGAATATAAAATCTCACTAATGTACATGCGTGCTCGAAGGCACCACTTGTCTGTTGAAAGTATCCACATCTTATGTCCTACCTACCTGTTCAAAAAAGTGTAAGGACAACACCTTAAGGGTGCTTCAAACCATTTCTTGCCAACTTCCCAACCCATTCCCTTTTCTAGGAAAGAAATGAAAACGAACCATTAATAGATTACACTGATGCAATAGTTGTTCTGGGGTGCTGGAGAGGTATTCCTGTGTTTTGTGTGTTTTTGGTTTCCAGAAAATGATGGATAGCTTCTCTCCGCCTCCACCAGCTGTCGAAGAAGACCAGGGAGAGACGGTCGTTGCCCTACCAGTTACCTCTGGGGTTGCAAACGTGAGTGGGTTGTCAGTTCCGCCTCCACCTGGGAGTTCGTCGCCCGACGATTCTGACTCCAGTTCAGCCTCTTCGAACTCTTCCGACCCACCGAGGGTCAGTAAAGCCCCTCGGACCGCGGTGGTTACCCCACACGCGCCTGTTGATGTTGAGAGGTGGAGACAGGCAGCTGGACAGCAATCACTGAAGAGCCTTCTGAAGACCGTCGACAGGTTAGCCCCTGATCAATCTGCCAAAGCTACCCAAAAACTACAACGCCAGGTACCTACCTGGCTAGAAGAAATGCCACTAGAAGCAGCCGGAGTAGAAATGTTATCCGTAGGAATATGCAAGGTGGTATTGTGCCTTTTTTTACAGTGCCTACAGTGCCAATTACTCTTGCAACTGGTCGTTCTATGCTTGTAAGACAAGCAATTCCGACACCCGGACCACCCCTTCAAAAGGGTAAGTCTCCACAGCAGAACCTTCGAGAAATTTGGTACAGCTCAGTATCCCATGCTGACCATCCTTGCAAATAAAACATGATACAGACTTTGAGGGAGTCGAGGTACTTTGAACGGCTGCAGAATGTAATGACGTCTTTGGTTTAGACGCTGGTTTGTTAGCAGTAGATAATTTTGGCTGCTGAGAAGTGTTGTTAGTTAATTGCATAACCGTGCAGCGTCCCCTAACAAATTGTTGCAGATCTTCGAAGGTTGGGAACTCCTTAGTTTTATATTCAACCTCAAAAGCTTCCTTAGTTACAGGATCCGTTCAAGGTGCGTGGATTCAGAAAATGCAATGTCCGTCCCCCGTATCACGTGTACAGGCTTCATTTTTGGTCTAAAAAATTCGTTCTTTCACACACATGCTCCATTTGGGCCCTAGTTGTGTCCCGAAACTTTGCAGCCCGATCCGAATATACCCAGGGGTGTTGTGGGTGAAAATGTGTATAAAAATAGGTACTTTTTGTGTTTTAGTAACATGTTAGTAACATGAGCGTTTGAGGTGTGAGGAGAGCAGGGAGGAGCGGAGACAGAGGAAGAGGGAGAGAAAGGAGAGGAGACGTCGTTCCGCCCCGTCTCTGGATGCTGCCCCCACCCTGGGGCACACGCACTGAGCCTTCCTCCAGGTCCCACCATCGACACTTCCCATCTAGTTGCGACAGAGGGCAGGCAACCGAGCGCGGTGTTATCACCAGTACAATTGTGTCGTTGTTGTGTGTCGATAAAGAAGAGATTTGTGTCGAAACAGTGGATCGATCGTTTGTGTTGTTTGCGCGTCAGAACAAAACTAACCCAGTTGTGTACTATAGTATTCAGTAAACCCGCAGAGGACAATCGGAGAACTCCGCCTAGTTCTACTTCAGAGGCCTAGACGTTACGGCTCGAGAAGACCTTGGTGGCTGATTCAAGAAACAGCGTGAGGAGGCCTGATACACACGGAGCAACCGTCGCACAGTACAGAGGTGCGTCGAAGGTGCCTCCGGGCTATATGCATCAGCAAGGTTCGATATCATCCTGTGCATTTTCGTAATATGTTAGTTGGTCTCAACTGTAAATTATCCTTTTTCTTTTGTCGTCAGTTCAAGATTATAAACCATACGTTACCTTTTTGTTCAGTAGTAAAATTTAGTAAAACACTTCTTTGTTCGAAATATTCTTCTTTCAAAGATTCACCAAGTTCCCAAAAAGAAGGTCTACAATAGAATTCATGTCCTCCAAATGGTACTATCATTCTCATCAAAAGTAAAGTATTAACAGTTCGAGAATAAATTTGAGGGTTGACCTTCCTTGATAAATCTGGTGGCAGCGTGTCTTCATTCTCATAGAGTACCATTACAGAGGTATCGTTTCCCATGTTTTTTACGGCGAGAAGACCGAATATGAAGTCGATTTTGACTAAGGAGTGGAAAATTGAGGTTGTAACGAAGGTTAAGGTCCCGAAGTTCATTTTTTATAATAATAATAATAATAATAACTTTATTTCCAAAATAGGAACAATGTTCCCGCCCAGCTTTGGAAGGCTCAAAGTAACTTATATATATGTATTTATTATAAAAGAACATAGAATTTAAATTAAAGGGAAAGGATACCGAAAAACAAAATAACAAATTTCTGTAGAAAATGAAAGAGGAGGTGGTAAAAGAAGAGATTGGAAAGGAAGGTGAAGAGGAAGAAAAGAAGGAAGAGTGGAGAAGGAAGAGCAAATGAAGGTAGATAAATGGAGAGGGAGAAGGTGGTGAAAAGAAGCGAATTGAAGAAGAAGGTGAAGAAAAAGAAAATAGTAGGATGGAAGAGAAAAATGAGAGGATACAGCAAGTAGAAGAGAGGGAAGTGCTCATTTCCCGAAACGCGCCTTCAATGCACCCGTGAAGGTGCCGAGCGATGGGAGGGACCTTATCGCCAGTGGCAAGCCATTCCACATCCTTGTTCCAGCCACCTTAATAGAATTAGAAAATGGTCTGCTCCGCACATGAATTTGAGCCAATGCACCCAAACGGGGGGAAGGACCCGGAGAAAACATGTTGCTCAGGTACGTGGGCATTGAAGGCGTATTGTTGACACATTTGTGAATGAATCTCAATAAACGTATTTTGAGGTAATCGACTAACCCACAGCCCAGCACCTGATCAACATAGGGTGAGACATGCCCTCGTGGTCTTAATTTAAAAATGTATCTCACACAATTGTTGAAAGCCAATTCTAACCTTCTTAGGGACCCCGAATCGGCGGAACATATGAATAGGGCATCACCATATGTGAAAATTGGAATTAAAAGGGATTTGACAAGGTTCAATCTAACACGTTCAGTAGTACAATATGACAACCTATTCATAGAGTGTAATGACCCATAGACTTTCTGACAGATACTAGTAGTATGACTAGACCACCCCAGATCATAGCTGAGTGATATGCCCAAGTCTTTCACCCTATCTGAGAATGGAATTGGGACTGAATTTAAAAGTAAGGATGGGCACTTAGAAGTGTCACAAGGTTTAATAGAAAAAATCATGGCCTGGGACTTCAGGGGGTTCAAACGAAGGAAATTTGCGTCAGCCCATTGTTGAATGCGTCTCAGATCCTCATTCATCAGAGCAATGCCCTGGTCCAGGTCACCGGGTGCACAACGCAAGAAGACCTGAATGTCATCCGCAAACTGATGAGTTCTGGAATTTCGGAGGCATGCACTGAAGTCATTTACATACATAGAGAAAATACGAGGGCCTGATACCGAACCTTGAGGAACTCCTGCGGTGAGGGGTAAGCTAGAAGAGACTTCAACGCCAGATACAACAGCCTGGGTACGACCTGTCAAAAATGATAGCAGCAGCTTGCAGGCAGATGAACTCAAGTTGTATTCATCTCGGCATTTATTAATGAACACACCGAAATCCAAGGAACCAAAGGCATTGCTGAAATCAAGGAGGACCAGGATGGTAATTTGGCCAAGCTCAAACCCCTCCCTAACACTCTCCGTAATATTGATCAGAGACGTTATACAGCTGTACCCCTTTCGGAACCCAGACTGGTAGGGACTCAACATGTTTTTACATTTAAATATTCTAGTAACTGATTATTGATTAGGACTTCCAAAGGTTTAGAGAAAGCTGGCAGGATGGAAATTTTATTAGTCAAAAACCTGGGAAATTGTCTGAAGTCACCATAAATTAGTATATTAACACTAGAAGTGGTATCAACACGTGGATCAAGACAATTTAATGGTACTACCAATGATCACTGATAATTTGAAGAAGAAAAAAACGCTGCAAAGTCCTTGTCACATGGGTTTATTATTCTATTGGACTTACCTACAGAAATGTTGGCTGTTCATTTATTGTTTATTTCATGTGAAATAATTTAAATGGCTATTTCTGGTTGTGCCCACCAATTTTGGCCCCCCAAAACACGAATTAGGTACGCTCCCCCCCTTTTTTTTGGTTTATTATTTTCAATAATGAACCATTGGAATCGAGCATGAAAAAAAAAATTCTTACCCCCCCTCAAAATTTGATGGTTTACGTTTCAAGGTATGTAGAATCCAAAACTGCAATAAAAATATTTCTGTCTGTCCGCCGTACGCCGTACGGGCCACTTTTCTTAGTTACCATGAAAAAAAATTGATGAAATTCGGGTTATAGGTTCCGTTCGGCGTCTAGTTGGTCCTCGAAGCTCGACGTTACTGTGAGTCATCTCTAAGGGGTTCAAAATAGGGGTTGAAATTTTCAAAACGCCTATACCATTTTTTTACGTAAATATTTTTACGGTTTTAAATAGTTCTTGAACTTGCGAGTTTTTTAAGACCATCCGGAGCATCGTACGTCCAGCCGTTCGTTCACAGTAAGGCCCCGAAGTTTGCACCGACAGGCATTTTCGACTCCAGTGTGAATGAAATTGTATACAATTCAAACCAAATCTCGTAACCAGAGACGCGCCCACAATAGGAATTTGTGAATACGGCCAATCATTGGTAGGGATCACCTGATTATATTGGCGGAGTATGAAGTCGAGTTGGATGTTCTGTGATATTATTTAATTTGAAAAATGATGGCTCTTTTGGAGTTTGTTGGTAGGTAGTGAAACTTGAACAAACGTTGAAGTATTATTGATGGGTAAATTATTACTACGGTAAATCATTACTCAACGGTAAATTATTACACAACGGTTCATTATACCATCTACGTAGAAGGGGCTGGAGTTTGTTGGTAGGTACTTTTGCAACTTTTTTCACTCCTCATCAACAATTTCTTTTCAGAACTTCATTATATGTGTTTCTTTTTGTTAGGTACTGTTTGTCATCGGCAGAATTGTTTTAGCAACATTTAACTCGTGATTTAGGTAGGTACCTAGTAACGAGTACGGGGTTAGGTACTAACCTACGGAGGGTCTGCGATCTACATAATTATGCATAGAATAGTACATATATTATATTATGTAGACCGGTTATCTATACATAGAGCTGTGATCTGTAACAGAAGGGTATTCTATACAAAATAATAAACCGTTGTGCAGGGATTTGCAGCGTTTTTTCAAATTATCATTGATCATTGGAAGTGCCATTTAATCGTCTTGATCCACGTGTTGACACTTTTTCCAGTGTTATCATACAAATTGATGGTGATTTCAGACAATTTCCCAGGTTTTTGACTCATAGAAATTCAATTTTGGGAACTGTACCTTTGGTAAAACCTCAATTTCCTCCTCAATCGACATCGTCTTCGGTCTTCTCGTCCCAAAAACCATGGAAAACGATACCTCAAAAGCGCATGTTACTATAGTCCGTGCACTAGAATAATGCCCTCCGACCCTGCACTCTGGCGGAGAACGTGGAAATCATTTTCAACACGGAACTCCCCGTTTTTTCTGTTTTTCCCCTGTCCAGTGGCAGCACTTACCCCCTGCAATCCTTTTTCTAGCTGAGTGTGAACCGTCATAAAAACTTGACTTTTTTCGTTATAAAAAATGATACTGTCATAAAAGCCACAGTGAATGAACGTAGCATTTTCCCGATTTTTGTAAAATCGGACCCCTGAGCGTGACTCCTTTGAGCTGACAGACAAACTCGTGTGTAATAGGAATAATAGGATTTTTCTATGAAATGTTTTCTTGAAAATTAGGAGTACTTTTTTGAAAAGGTACAATGAGGTAAATAAGGAAATTTTTTTGAAGGTAAGTAGGTATAAAAGGAAAGATTGGAAACAAATGTTATTTTATTATTTATTTATTTAGTGCATATTATTATTCATTTATTTAGTACTTACATAATTTAACTGTGGTACGTAAAACTTCTAATCAGAAAAATCCGAATCCTCATCGGAACTGCTATCAGTATCAGCCCCCCCACAACATTAATGATGAAACTATCGATCTCCGATGAGGTTGACGGTAGTCGTCCTCAATTTTGGTTTATTATTTTCAATAATGAACCATTGGAATCGAGCATGAAAAAAAAAATTCTTACCCCCCCTCAAAATTTGATGGTTTACGTTTCAAGGTATGTAGAATCCAAAACTGCAATAAAAATATTTCTGTCTGTCCGCCGTACGGGCCACTTTTCTTAGTTTCCATGAAAAAAAATTGATGAAATTCGGGTTATAGGTTCCGTTCGGCGTCTAGTTGGTCCTCGAAGCTCGACGTTACTGTGAGTCATCCCTAAGGGGTTCAAAATAGGGGTTGAAATTTTCAAAACGCCTATACCATTTTTTTACGTAAATATTTTTACGGTTTTAGATAGTTCTTGAACTTGAGAGTTTTTTAAGACCATCCGGAGCATCGTACGTCCAGCCGTTCGTTCACAGTAAGGCCCCGAAGTTTGCACCGACAGGCATTTTCGACTCCAGTGTGAATGAAATTGTATACAATTCAAACCAAATCTCGTAACCAGAGACGCGCCCACAATAGGAATTTGTGAATACGGCCAATCATTGGTAGGGATCACCTGATTATATTGGCGGAGTATGAAGTCGAGTTGGTTGTTCTGTGATACTACGGTAAATCATTACTCAACGGTAAATTATTACAAAACGGTTCATTATACCATCTACGTAGAAGGGGCTGGAGTTTGTTGGTAGGTACTTTTGCAACTTTTTCACTCCTCATCAACAATTTCTTTTCAGAACTTCATTATGTGTGTTTCTTTTGGTTAGGTACTGTTTGTCATCGGCAGAATTATTTTAGCAACATTTAACTCGTGATTTAGGTAGGTACTGATAGTTATTATAATGGTATTTTGAATTGGCCCCAAGGAAGCAACCCCTACGCTATGTGGACTGGCTAATAAAAGGCTGTGATTGGAAGGTGCTGCCCTCTGGCCCCCCCCCCCCCCCTTCAGCTCGCTGGAAGGAACGGACGGGGGACAGGCAGGGTGGAAGGAACAGCTCGAGCCGGATTCACGAGTTGATTTTGGGGTCGTTTCTAATTTAAATCTCATTTAAATCTATCAACATTAAATCGTTTCTAACATCAGAAGTGGGATACGGAAGTGTTTGTGAAGAGATTGATAAGTGAGAGTGATTAATGAGTGAGAAAAACGACGAGGAAGTGCCGGTAAGTGGTGGAAGTGCCGGTAATGCTGGAGGAGTGCCGCCGGTAAGTGGAGGGTATGCTAATCCAATGGACGCCGCAGCAATCGGTGAGTTCATTAAAGCTATTTTTAATCGTCCGAATTTGGATCAGATCGATCTCCCAACATTTAATCCCAAAGTTATGGACGTTCGGAAATGGGTTCGGGAAGTTGAACAATTGAAGGCTGAAATCGGTATTCGGGACGTTGTTTTGTTATCTCTCGTTCGTCGCGCATTAATTGGCAGTGCTCGAATTTGGTTTGATCGTTGGGATCCCGATTCTCGCGTTACTCAAGTCAACACTGGCGAGTTGGACATTCATTTGGATAAGGATGTCGTGGTAAACCGTGGTCCTTATCGGTTGTCTCTTGAGGAAAAAGCGGCGGTTCGAGATATTATTGCGGATCATACAGAAAATGGGATCATCAGAGAGGGTCAATCACCATTTGCTAGCCCTATTCTCTTGGTTAAAAAGAAAGACTCTTCATACAGGATGGTAGTGGATTATCGCGGACTTGATAGTCACACCAAAAGAAACTCGTACCCAATTCCTTTGATCGACGATCAGCTGGATAGGTTGGGCAAAGGTCAGTTGTTTACTAGTCTTGATATGTCCTCAGGATTCTTCCAGATTCCAGTCCATCAGGACTCAATTGAAAAAACCGCCTTCATAACACCTGAGGGTCACTACGAGTTCTTGAGGATGCCTATGGGGCTCGCCAATGCGCCTGCTGTTTTTCAGCAATGCATCAATAGGGCGCTTGGTCAGTTGCGACATACTATTGCTCTAGTTTATATTGATGATGTTTTGGTCCCTTCAAGAACTGCTGAGGAAGGCTTGGATAACTTAAAACTTGTCCTTGATGCACTCCAGGCCGCAGGTTTTTCATTAAATATGAAGAAATGTAAGTTTCTCCAACGCTCCGTGGAATATCTTGGACGAGAGGTCTCTGGTGAAGGGATTCGCCCTGGTGAGGGTAAAGTTCAGGCTCTAGTTACTGCACCAGCACCTACCAATGTTAAACAAGTACGTCAGTTCATGGGCCTAGCCAGCTTCTTTCGGAAGTTTATTCCAGAATTTTCATCGCGAATGTCTTGTGTCACATCACTGACTAAGCAAGGTGTTTCATTTGTTTGGGGCCCAGAACAGGAGGCTGCTCGTCAGTATGTTGTTGGACATTTGACGAAAAGACCGGTTTTAGCTGTTTTTGACCCTGAGAGGCCTACTGAATTGGTTACTGATGCAAGCAGCATAGGTTTGGGTGCTGTTCTTTTGCAATATAACAATGGTACAGTTTGTGTCATTGGGTATTACAGCAGACGAACTACGAAAGAAGAATCGCGGTATCATTCCTACGAGCTGGAAACTCTGGCAATTGTGCAGGCATTAAAACACTTTCGTGTTTATCTGTTGGGCATCAAATTCAAATTGGTGACGGATTGCAATGCAGTGAAAGCCTCAGCTACAAAGCAAGATTTGCTTCCTCGGGTTGGACGTTGGTGGACATATCTCCAAGATTTCAACTTTGAGATTGTTTATAGGAAGGGTTCCTCTATAGCTCATGTGGATTTCTTCAGCAGAAATGTTGTTGAGGGTCGCGTTTTTCGGGTGACTCCGCAAAAATCTTGGGCTTACGTTGAACAGAGGAGTAATGTTGAGGTTCGGAACATGATTGCAAGGTCTTCTCAGCAAGATGATCATATGCCCGCAAGACATGATGACCTTGGAGTGATTGGATGGTTTGATGTAGACTGAAGATTTTATGGTTTTGGTGAAATGGCTGTTGTATTGTATTTTTGATAACTGATTGTTGGTGACCTGAGAACCTTAGATTCAGGTAGATTGTGCGGCCAGAAATGCTGGGCACAGTCGGTGTGAATGGTTGGTGACCTGAGATCCTTAGATTCAGGTAGATTGTGCGGCCAGAAATGCTGGGCACAGTCGGTGTGAATGTTTGGTGACCTGAGATCCGTAGATTCAGGTAGATTGTGCGGCCAGAAATGCTGGGCACAGTCGGTGTGAATGTTTGGTGACCTGAGATCCGTAGATTCAGGTAGATTGTGCGGCCAGGAATGCTGGGCACAGTCGGTGTGCGTGTTTGGAGTCCTGAGATCCGTAGATTCGGGTAGATTGTGCGGCCAGAAATGCTGGGCACAGTTGGTGTGAATGTTTGGTGACCTGTGATGACTCTGACGTAAGGTAGATGATGTCTGCTATTGTTTGAGATCTTATGATTCAGATAGGTATGCCATCAATTGGGAATGGTTTTGAGCAGTGGAGGGGACATACAGTAATGATTTACAATGGTGCAGATTTGGAAGTTGGTATTGTGGTATACATGTATACTTTTGGATTCTTTATTTTGTTTGTTTTGGTTTTGTACACCTTTTGTATTTTGTTTGATTTGGTTTTGTTGTTTTCTCAAGCTTCGAGAGCGAAGCGTGGGTCAGGATTGGCCGTGATAGTTATTATAATGGTATTTTGAATTGGCCCCAAGGAAGCAACCCCTACGCTATGTGGACTGGCTAATAAAAGGCTGTGATTGGAAGGTGCTGCCCTCTGGCCCCCCCCCCCCCTTCAGCTCGCTGGAAGGAACGGACGGGGGACAGGCAGGGTGGAAGGAACAGCTCGAGCCGGATTCACGAGTTGATTTTGGGGTCGTTTCTAATTTAAATCTCATTTAAATCTATCAACATTAAATCGTTTCTAACAGTACCTAGTAACGAGTACGGGGTTAGGTACTAACCTACGGAGGGTCTGCGATCTACATAATTATGCATAGAATAGTACATATTATATTATATAGACGGGTTATCTATACATAGAGCTGTGATCTGTAACAGAAGGGTATTCTATACAAAATAATAAACCGTTGTGCAGGGATTTGCAGCGTTTTTTCGGTTGGACTGACATTTCTTCCACCTGCAACCGCTACTGACCAGTCATTTCCGAAGGTAACTTCTACCACACTCGAGAGCTCCGTCACTCGCCAATTCCGCAGTGTTTTCAATGAAGGGCACTCTTTCCAAACAATGTAGAATTCATGTATCTTGTTTCGTGTAGCAGCATCGGTGAATTCATCAGCATCAATGACCTTCTTGTGCGGTGTGGACTTGCCCGATCTGATGTTGTTTGGTATCCAGCTTCCTTCATAATGTTGCCGACTGTTCTCGCCGAGACGCCCGTCGCTGCACTAGTCACATCGCGAACGTTGTATATTGCGTCATCCTCTTTCTTCTTCCTCGTAAAATACTGGCACACATTGTACACAATTTCCCGTGCCTGACTCCTTAGAGCCTCTTGCGATAGCAGGTTTCCGGTTTCTTACTGACGATGAATGTTGATGTTCCATGGCGAGATCTGTGTAGGCGACACACGGAAACTGACGGGTACGGGGGATTGTGATGATACTCAGTTCAAATAGGATGACGGGGATTGTGATGATACTGTTAAAAAAAAACCACAGTAATGCAGCATGGCTATAAGAGCGAATTTTCGAAGTTTTCGGCATCTTCCTCCTCCGCCTAAAATTTTCTGAAAATTAATTTTCGGCCAATGTTTTCCCAACTTGATACCATACAAAATTAAAACAGGAGTAGTTTTACGCAAAGTAAAATTTGGGGTGGAAGGAGGGGGAGGGGGAAATCAAAAATGTTTTGAATACCAGAAGAGTAGGTATTGGGTACCTACGTAACAAATTTTTTGTTCCATTTTTTGCCGAGTAACACCTCGGTTTGTAGATTTTCCAACGCTGAACACGATGGTGAAGTCAGAATTGCGATATCCCATTCCGTTATCAGATTAGAGCAGACGAACCAGGAAGAACATCTCAAGAAATAACCACGTTCCTTCATCTTCAAAGTGCTCCAGTTTGAGAATGGAATGAGATATCGCAATTCTGATTTCACCATCGTGTTCAGCGTACAAAAACCTTTAAAATGAGGTGTCACTTGTCAGACTTTTTCATTTTGGGAATTTATGGGTAATTTCCCCCCCCTAAAACTCCCCAAAACTCCCCCTTAGGGTGACCCGATTCTGCTCATCTTCGAACTTAGCCTGTCGATTGCCAAGACAGATTTTTCGTGCAAATTTGAACTTTTTATCTCAATTCTTTCGAGAGTTATCGTCTGGAATGACACATACATATATAAATATATAAATATATATATAAATATATAAATATATAAATATATAAATATATAAATAAATATATATATATATATATACATATAATTTTTGGTGTCTTTCGGCAGGGAATTCAGGATGGTCTGAAACGGATTTTGGTATAAAAATCTTTCGGAAATTCGAGTTTTAAAAATTTTGGACCGAGAACAATAGCTTCCTTTTCTTCGAAAATTCGCTAATAAGAAGGGTTAATACGACGATATTTAGGTAGGATGGTGAAACGAAAAGCAAGATGCAAACAAGGAAAACACGATATGGGAAGATGGATGGGAACCACAGAAAACCCTACTATACTACGTACTGAAGGGACACTCAGGGTGGGGGGTGGTTGCCAGCATACAGCTCCCGCTACGCGGAAATTAGTGGCCAAAGGCTGAACTAAGACCCCCCGAATCCTCGCGCATGAGCCTGACACCTTGGATACCACCGCTCTCCTGCTTCGTTGCTACAACAAACCCCGCCACCATTCCAACCCCCCCCCCCCCACCACATTTCCATCCGCCTCTCTTCCACACCCTTGGTAAATGTACCAGTCTGGCAAAGGACAGACGAGAAAGGATGAAATTAATACAATTAAAGCAAATGTACAGTAAAACAATATTTATTCACTATTGACATCACAGTTAGTAGATAGTTGATATCATTAATTTAATTTCATTCTAATTATCTATTGTCGTCACAATGAAATTGTTCGTCCATCGTCAATATTGATTGACTAGTTATTACAATTCGAACATAATATTGACATCACAGCTCGTGGATAGTTGATATTGATATATTTGATATCATTAATTTAATTGGTCACATTCGGGACGGGAAAGCAAAAAAAGGAAGCTGTTGGATGAGTGTTATATCGAATGTCACATCCGATAGCGGCGCACTTTAAATTCACAACCCATCTCATACTTATACTTATCTAGAAAACGAACCACTTCAGTTAAGGAAAAATACGAATTCCGTACACGAAAGCAGTATTTTCAAATTTCACGAGCCATTACCTACGTAACTAACCTCGTCGCACGTTAAAACGTAGAAAGTTTCTGTAAGTTTGTGTTGTGAACTTACAATAGGGTTTTCTTCACAGAAAACCAAAAAAAAAGAAAGGAATGAAAACCTCCTCGCGCGTA
>CATPAC010000284.1:0-52873 GCA_954871275.1 Leptopterna dolabrata | reverse complement strand
GTGCAACGTCGCATTTTTAATTCCCTGACCATAGCGGAACTATGGTCGACCATGGTCAACTCCTGAATTGCTTGACGGATATCGACCAAATTTGGCACGAATATCCAGTAGGCTCCCAAGTTGTGCAACGTCGCATTTTTAATTCCCTGACCATAGCGGAACTATGGTCGACCATGGTCAACTTCGTTAATTGAAATGGTAACCCCTATTTTTTATCGCGTATTCGTAATCTACGTGAAATTCTATCTACGATCGACCCTTAGGACTACCCCCGCGGTCGACCTTAGCGCATCCATGGGCCCCTCCATGGTCGAATCCCGAATTGCTCAACGGATATCGACCAAATTTGGCACCAATATCCGGTAGCCTCCCAAGTTGAACGTAGGCGCATTTTTAATTCCCTGACCATAGCGGAAATATGCTCGACCATGGTCAACTCCTGAATGGCTTGACGGATTTTGATAAAATTGGGCACAAATACCCGGTAGGGTATGGGATTTTTCCGTCGTTTGTTGGTTCCACGATACTGCGTACAGCGAATCTCGGATAGCGAGCGAAGCGAGCGGTCAGGCTAGTTATGTATAATGGACGTAATGTATTATGGAAGTCATGTTATGTATAATATGTATATTTCATGTAATGTTATGTAATGTTATGTTATGTAATGTAATGTTATGTAATATGTATATTTAACGTTATGTAATGTTATGTAATGTAATGTAATGTTATGTAATGTTATGTTATTTTGCTTCCGAGTCTGTTCTATTTTATAATGGGTCACTCTGATTGTGACGAGGAAGCTCCTGTGCCATCACCTTGGCAGTGTATTTTATAATGGGTCACTCTGATTGTGACGAGGAAGCTCCTGTGCCATCACCTTGGCAGCGTATTGCTTCCGAGTCTGCGAAGCAGCGGAAGCCTTGTGTTCACTTTCGTGAGCCAAAAAATTTTTGTCTTCAGAAATCAAAATTTCCACTTGCATTTTGAGTTTCAAAGCCTACTGAACAAATTTGGTTCCGTGTCTGTCGGTCTGTGAGTCTGTGAGTCTGTCCGCATTTCCTTGTTACAGCCATAACTTCCACGATTTTGAATTGATTCAGCTCAAATTTTGAGGGATGGTGCGGATAAGGCCCCTTGAGGTCCCATACGAATTTCAACATGATTGATCCAGCGGTACGCCCTGCGCATGCGCTAACGTTAAATTCAACAAACACGCATAACTTTCACAATTTTGATTCAATTTCGCTCAAATTTTCAAGGGTTGTTTGGACAAGGCCTAGTGAGTTCCAGTATGAATTTCAGCATGATCGGACCCTCGGTGCGCTCTGCGCATGCGCTGGCGTGAAATAGATTCAATTTCCTTGTTACAGCCGTAGTAACCAAAGATTTCACCCAATTTCAATGTAATTCTCAGGGATTAAGCGGGTAGGGCCCATTGAGGTCCCATATAAATTTCAGCATGATAGAGCCAGCGGTTCGCCCTGCGCATGCGCTCTGTCTGTCTGTCTGTCCTTCTATGCACGGCCAAACGGCTCGACGGATATCGACCAAATTTGGCACGAATATCCAGTAGGCTCCCAACTTGTGCAACGTCGCATTTTCAATTCCCTGACCATAGCGGAACTATGGTCGACCATGGTCAACTCCTGAATGGCTTGACGGATATCGACCAAATTTGGCACGAACGTGGCAAGGGGTTGCCCGCAGGGCGGGGTACTGTCCCCCCTTCTGTGGGACCTTGTTGTGGACTCTCTGCTGGAGAAACTCAGCAGTCAAGGCCTCTACGTACAGGGCTATGCTGACGATGTGGTGATCCTAGTTAGGGGTCCCTTTGTCGGCACAGTCTCAGATCTGACACAATCAGCTCTGAAAGCAGTGGAAGACTGGTGTGGCACAGAGGGCTTAAAAGTAAACCCAAATAAAACCACGCTGGTTCAATTCACAAGAAAGAGGAATCTGAGAGGTCTCTCAGAACCCCAGTTTTACAATTCAAGGGTACCGTTTCAGCGTGGGGTGAAGTACCTGGGCGTCTACCTGGATGCAACACTCACCTGGAACAAACACCTTGAATACATAGCAAATAGGGGCAAGGGAGCCCTTATGTGCGCAAAACGCACATGCGGAAAAACATGGGGCCTACAGCCGCGGATGGTCCACTGGATCTACTCCGCGATAGTACGACCCATTCTTACGTACTGCTGCGCAGTGTGGTGGCCAAAGGTCAGTCAGGTAGGGGCCTGCCAAACCCTCACCAGTGTACAGCGACTGGCCTGTCTAACCATCACAGGCGCTATGCATGGTACACCCACTGCAGCCATGGAGATTCTACTGGGCCTACCCCCAATAGACATCTACATTAAAGGGGAGGCCGCAATGGCCTCCCTGAGGCTGAAATGGAATGGTACCTGGCGGGATACACCCCACCCAGGTCACACCAACATACTAAAGGCTATACAAGAACCACTGCTCGACATGGTGGCAGATGTTATGCCAAAAATCCTACCTCAACCACGCCCATATGCATCCGTGCTGATGTGGGCGGGGCATGGCTGGAAAAAATGCTGCTCCAACGATATAATCTGGTACACAGATGGATCAAAAATGGATGCAGGTACTGGTGCTGGAGTGTACGGAGCAGGACCCAGGTGGGAATTTTCCACCCCACTAGGGAATTACACCTCCGTCTTCCAGGCAGAAATAGTGGCAATTGATGCTGCCGCCTCTGAGAGCTTGAGGAGGGGACATCGTGGATCCCACACCCGCATACTCTCGGACAGCCAAGCATCGATAAAAGCACTCACAGCCCCCACTGTCTCATCCAGAGTGGTCTGGGACTGTATGCAAACTCTCAACGCCCTGGCGAAACACAACAGAGTTACCCTGGAGTGGGTGCCAGGCCATAGAGGAATCACAGGCAATGAAAACGCCGATTCTCTCGCCAGAAAGGGCTCTCAAACACCCTTCACTGGCCCAGAACCGGCGGTCGGCCTATCAAAAACCACCATCAGAGGGGCCATCAACCGGTGGGTCCGCACTCAGACCACCAAAAGATGGTCACGTATAGATGGACATGCTCATAGTAAGCGGATGATGGCTAGACCCAACTCCAATGCTACTAAGGAGCGTCTCAGATTAAACCGCAGAGAGCTGAGGCAAACAGTCGGCCTCTTAACCGGCTTCCTCCCCCTGCGCTTCCATCTAAGTCGCATAGGGGTTACACAATCAACAACCCAGTGCAGATTATGTGAGGAGGCAGAAGAAAAAGTATCCCACATAATATTTGAGTGCCCAGCACTCGCCCAGCGCAGGTACAACCTCTTTGGGGCCCCAACCCCAATGAGGGAATTTCCCAGCGAAAATATAATCAAAAACCTAACAACCCTCACCAGGGGCCTGGGGTTATTTGATTAAACTGGGACACTCAGGAAAAGTACAATAAGCCAATAGGCTTCCGTGCTTTGGGGCAACCAACCCCCACTCCTGAGCGATCCCAAATACAATCTACAATCTACAATCAACGTCGCATTTTTAATTCCCTGACCATAGCGGAACTATGGTCGACCATGTCAACTTCGTTAATTGAAATGGTAACCCCTATTTTGGTTTATTATTCTCTGAATAATACACCTATGTAATCGCTCAGCAAAAAATTTTTATAACCCCCCCTCAAACTTTTTTCTTTTCCGTTTCAAGGTGCGTAGATTCAAAAAATGCAATGTCCGTCCGCCGTCCGCCGTTTCACGTGTACAGGCTTCATTTTCGGTCTAAAAAAGTCGTTCTTTCGCACACATGCTCCATTTGGGCCCTAGTTGTGTCCCGAAACTTTTCAGCCCGATCGGAATATTCCCAGGGGTGTTGTGAGTGAAAATGTGTGTAAAAATAGGTACTTTTTGCGTTTTAGCAACATGTTGGTAACATGAGCTTTTGAGGTATCGTTTTCCATGTTTTTGGGGACGAGAAGATCGAATATGAGGTCGATTTTGGCCAAGGAGTGGAAAATTGAGGTTGTACCAGATGTTCAGCTCCCAAAATTGATTTTGTATGAGTCAAAAACCTGCGAAATCGTCTAAAATCACCATCAGTTTGTAGAATAACACTAGAAAAAGTGTCAACACGTGGATCAAGACGATTAAATGGCACTACCAATGATCAAAGTTAATTTGAAAAAAAAAAAAGATCGTACCTACCTACCTAATTTGTGTTTTGGGGGCCAAAATTGTTGGAAACCATAAGAAATAGCTATTTCAATTATTTCACATGAAACAAACAATAAATGTACAGCCAACATTTCTGTAGAATAATAAACCCCATGTGACAAGGACTTTGCAGCGTTTTTTATCGCGTATTCGTAATCTACGTGAAATTCTATCTACGGTCGACCCTTCGGACTACCCCCGCGGTCGACCATAGCGCATCCATGGGCCCCTCCATGGTCGAATCCCGAATTGCTCAACGGATATCGACCAAATTCGGCACGAATATCCAGTAGGCTCCCAAGTTGTGCAACGTCGCATTTTTAATTCCCTGACCATAGCGGAACTATGGTCGACCATGGTCAACTTCGTTAATTGAAATGGTAACCCCTATTTTTTATCGCGTATTCGTAATCTACGTGAAATTCTATCTACGATCGACCCTTCGGACTACCCCCGCGGTCGACCATAGCGCATCCATGGGCCCCTCCATGGTCGAATCCCGAATTGCTCAACGGATATCGACCAAATTCGGCACGAATATCCGGTAGCCTCCCAAGTTGAACGTAGGCGCATTTTTAATTCCCTGACCATAGCGGAAATATGGTCGACCATGGTCAACTCCTGAATGGCTTGACGGATTTTGATAAAATTGGGCACAAATACCCGGTAGGCTATGGGATTTTTCCGTCGTTTGTTGGTTCCACGATACTGCGTACAGCGAATCTCGGATAGCGAGCGAAGCGAGCGGTCAGGCTAGTTATGTATAATGGACGTAATGTATTATGGAAGTCATGTTATGTATAATATGTATAATATGTATATTTCATGTAATGTATGTAATGTTATGTTATGTAATGTAATGTTATGTAATATGTATATTTAACGTTATGTAATGTTATGTAATGTAATGTAATGTTATGTTATTTTGCTTCCGAGTCTGTTCTATTTTATAATGGGTCACTCTGATTGTGACGAGGAAGCTCCTGTGCCATCACCTTGGCAGTGTATTTTTGTTTGTTTTCCCTCGACGAAGATAAAGAAAGGTCCCTTATCGGAAGATCTGAATCTGTTTGTCATAACACGGTCTTGAAATTCCGTAGATGATAAGAAGCTTGGTTCATTATTGTGCCCTATCGTGTTTATCTTGTCATTGTTGGGGGAGGGGGGGTCCCCTCCCCCGCTTTCCACACTCATCACTCGTTAATTGGTGTAATTAACGACGGACCCTTCTCAGTACAGGTTGGTTTTGATACTTAGTGCAGAATGAATCACGGCACTCAAAGACAAAAGTAACGCAATTACTCTTAAACGCTTACTTATTCAGCGGCTTGTGATCAGGAATAGACTCCGAGATAACAGGACACGTCTGAACTTGGTGCAATCCAGATAACGACTCAGAAATTGTTATTAAGGGCTAAAATCAATATTAATTCACCTGACATTGTATGGGCATTCATGGCAGAGGGACTATTTCGATGATAAAAATACTTTTCTCAAAAAAGAATGGGTCAAATTTGACTTTATAAGTGTCAAAAATCGGTAAAAATGGCTAAAATCCCGAAAAAATGATATAACTTTACGAAAAGTAGTATGTTTTCTCGCTGTACCATCTTCTACACAATAGCACGAATATTTCTTTGAAAATTCGCTCTTATAGACATGCTGCATGACTGGAACTTTTCAATTGCACGCCATTTGAATGGCCACAACTTTTTCCATTCATAGGTACCACCTATCATTTCTAAGAAAAGCTCGTTAAATTCCCTCTCGTATCAAGACCGCCACACTCAACCAGTTGAAAAGGGCTGTTAAATATTATATTCGATGATGAGTGTTGCGTAGCAACAGTCGCTTCACCATCTCCTTTACTTACCACAAAATAACTTGAGAGTCTCTCTGCAAACCGTATTCTTCCCAACCGTTACTTCCCTATCCCGTTACCTTTTAATCCCTCAGGTATGTCCCCACCACCAATTTTAACCCTCTTTTCGCACCTCCTAAGCCAATGCACCCAACAAAATGTAACCCCCTCAGGAGTCCAGCTCAAACCGTTGTGCGGTGAAGACGTACATTTCTGCTTTGTTCTAAATAGTCTAAACTGTAGGACAAAATGTTCGTTAGGCTAGAATAAAGTCTTTAAACCGAAATTCCATATCATTTCATTTCTCTACCCTTTGGGAGTGAACATTGGTCCTTCGAGCCGGATTTTACAATTTCGCGTAGTTATCACACGTGGAATATCGGTATTCAACCCTACCTACGTGCTGTGTTACATCACCCCAGTCAAATATGCCGCCGAAGCGCCAAACCGAAATGACAACCAATCAGCTGAAGAATCAGGCTACAGTATTACTGACTGAAATTGACACATTATTGGCCACATCTCCTTACCACAGCAAGATATTTGAAAAACGTCTGAATTTAGCATCGCCTTCCAGGAACTATGTGAAACCTTAACTCCAACTATGACAAAATCGCCCTCAGAACCGGAGTGTGACCCAACAATAAAACAGTTGCAGTTGTTCCAGTTTCTAATTTCCACTGTCCCCACGTTTAATGGTGACATTCTAAAATTCGCTGAATTTAAATGTTCCTTCGACCGAGCAGTTCATGTATTAGACATTCCACCTCATGTTAAAATGTCCGCTTTGAAGAAGCTGGTGTGTGGGTCAGCGGGAGCCTGCTTAGAACGATATGGGACGTCCCCCGAGGATTATGAAGACGTGTACAGAGAATTGACGGACCGCTTCACGAGTTCCCGCCGTGTAGCCGACGCAGTATTGAAAGCGATAGTCTCCATGTTCCAACAACCCGAGACCGGACGATTTGGAGCGCTTCAGGAATGATATATCCGCCACGTATCATGCACTTTTGAATCTGAAAATCCAACACTTGGCCGAATTCATCATGTTTTCATCAATAAAGAATCGGATACCAACAAGCATTCAAGATCGACTACACGATGAAATTGGAGAGACTGACATTCCTGACGTTCCGGCCATTCTTAACTTTTTGGACAATGAACTGGCAAGACTCCGATCCCGTGACGTAGCATACCGTGCTCAACCCGGTACCAACAACAGAAGACCCACCAAGTTCCAGCCAAATCCGTCTTGGATCCCAACAAGCCACATCCACAACCTGCATATGAATTCAAGCTAAATCACTATGTAAGTCACCATTCCTCCTTTCCTGCATGTATAGTTTGCAATGAGACTCATAATCTATATTCTTGTTCAAAATTTCGCAATTTAAAAATTATTCACCATAGAGATATTGTCAAGGCAAACAGTTTATGTGTTTTGTACCTATCGCAAGGTCAAAATCAATTCAAATGCCACATAAATCGATCATGCCCTCACTGTGGGGGACGTCACCATCCTTTAATCCATAGAGTCCTAATCCTTTCTTTGATGATCGTATAAATTCCTCTCAACCCTCCTTTTCTGGTGCGCTACCTCCATCGCGTCCGCGTTCACCACCGAGCTCTCAACGCCCTCGCCCCCCTCTTCAAGCTCATAACAGCCTGGGCACTTCTCCGTCTAAGCAGCAAGGCAATCAATTTTCATGCCTAATTCTTTCTATACCTCCTGGGATGGTGGTACCCCTTCCCTCTCCACTCACTCTCACCCCCAAAACGACTCATCCTTTTATGGCTCACTGGAATCCTCACTTCAAACGTGCTCCCAACAATGAAGGTTATCCTCGCATTGTTATGCACAGTTACTCAATCGTTATTTGCATCCTGCGATTAAAACTCATTAGACGTTCGATCATACTCACTGCAGTGGTTCAGATACGATCTGCAAATGGACCTTGGTGCAGTGCAAGGTGTATCCTGGACACTGGAAGTGAAATTAATATTGCTAGTTCCGACATTATCAGTCGAGCACGCCTTTCCGTCGCCCCATCCCCTGGTTCGATAATTGCAGGAGTCGGCGGCAACGTTCAAAATTCCGTTTTAGGTGTTTCCCGTTTATTTTTAAGACGAGGCGGTTCATTACCCGATTTACCTATAGATGTTCAAATTTTAACTCAACCATCTCTGAACATCCCGTCTGTACAACTTCCCCGTCACCGTTGGCTCGAATATGACCGTTTACAACTCGCTGATCCCAGTTACCACATACCAAAACCGATTGATTTACTATTTGGGTCATACGTGTTTGAATTAGTCGATATTAAATGCACCATTAGCCAGTTTGCTGGCTACCCAATCGCACGATTATCCTCGGTAGGACAGTTCATTTCTGGTTCCTTTGCATTAGACACGACGAGAAAACATGTAACGTTTCACCCAGATACCATTTTCACTGACACCGACAAGGAGAAATGCATAAAAAACTAAGCAGCCGATAGCAGAACTAACCGCAGTACAATGTCCGACGTATCTGATAAAACTTCATCGCATGTAAAGTACTTAATCAATTCTGTTCATCCACTTGCTCCGATTCTCCATCAAAACTCAAGACTGAAAAATCCTGTTCCACTTATAATTCACCACCACCTTTACCTAAACGTACATATGGTCCAGGTTTTCGTTTCAACAGAGCAGTCGCGCCTACTTGCGTTTCACTTGTCAAATTGTCTCCTGCTCCTCCTGTATGTCTAATAAGTAAAACTTTCAAAGTCATATCCTCCCCCAAACGGAAAATATCAGATTCTGACCCAAATTTAACTAAGCTGATAGGTAAATTGTTTGAACTTGATTCTGTGTCGGACGATCCGCGCGGAAGACAGCTTTGCTAAATTCACAGAGAGGCTACCCGACGGTCGCTATTCCGTTGCTTTGCCATTTCGGCATGATCGTTGCCTGTTAGGTCCCTCCCGTCTCACCGCTATTCAACGACTAAAATCATTGGAAATACGACTAGCCAAAAACCCTTATCTTCGAACAGCTTATGATGAATTCATGAAAGATTACCTTCAACAAGGGCACATGGAATCCTGTCTCCCGCCCAGACCAAACGATATCACATATTATCTTTCACATCACTGTGTACACAGGGCTGATGGTCCACCCGAGAAGCTACGTCTAGTTTTCAATGCTTCCCAAAAATCGGTATCAAAATTTTCACTAAACGACGTATTACTTCCCGGTCCAAAATTACAGTTACATATTGGTGACGTCCTCACTCGCTTCCGTCAATATTTATAAGTATTCACCGCGGATATTCGGCAAATGTTTCGACAGATCAATCATCATCATTCAGACCGTGATTTGCTCCGCATTGTTTGGCGGTTCTCAGAAAATGACCCTGTTCAAGATTTTCGTCTTACAACCGTTACTTACGGAACCGCGTCCGCGCCTTGGCTAGCCAATAGGGTAATAAAGGATATAGGAGAAAGTCATACTGTTACTCATCCACATGCATAGAGTTTTTTGCGCACACGTACATACGTTGTTGATGTCAATGGTGGAGGTAATACGATAGCTGAATCTTTATCATACCGCAACCAATTGATAGACCTTCTTGGAACTGCTAAATTAGAACTTAGGAAATGGGCAGCTAACCACCCAGCATTACTCGATGGGATTCCACTTGAACACCGACTCCCCGCAGCTTCGACTATTGAAATAGACCCGATACAGAAAACGGCGCAATGAAAGTCCTAGGTCTTTGTTGGCATCCCAAAACGTATTTTATTATACCAGTGATTGTTTAATATCAGTCAATACCAAGCGCGATCTTCTATCACTAATTGCCAGACTGTATGATCCCCTGGGATGGATAACGCCTGTTATAATTCAAGGGGTGTATGACAGTTCCGCGCCAATAAGGCCTTCCTGAACCTTACAGTTCCGCGCGGTTCCATATGACAGTTCCGCGCAAAAGAAATTAGGGAATGACGACCAAAGATGTTAGACTCATGCGAAAATATCGTGTATTTCATAAAAATCAACCTGAGCAGCGATTGGGCATAAAAGAATCGCGAAAAAAATTATGTAGTAAAGTATACTATATATACCTATATATACAACTAAAAAACTATAGTTTTTACAAATTTTTACTGTTCTTGATGACCATAGTGGAATTGGAGGCGTTGTACTAGGTCGTAAGCAGAAATTTCGCAGTTGTTGTACTTCTCCAAGCAGTTTTCTAAGTGAGTTTTGTTTTTTTTCTGTTTCCTCCTTCGTCTAATTGTTTTCGAGCTGTTGAAACTGTTGATGGTGGCTTGGCTGGTGATTTACGAGTCCTTAATTGCATCCAAAAACAAGAAAATGTTAGGGTTGTCGCAATAAAAATTTTTGGAGAATGATGAATGGAAGGACTCGCAAGCATTTGTTGTGCGCGCTGAGTCCGTACCGGGGAAGGCCCATTGTGACGGAGGGAAGGTGCTTGAGTCAAAGATGTAGTACTCCAACAAATACTCGGCGAAGTCAAAAACTCGAGAGTTGACGGGCATCGACGGCAACATGTCGAGTATGAAGCAACTTGCAACGTCCTTCGAAGCAAGAAATGGCATTCCAAAAACCAGCTTCATCCATTTACCCTCTTCGCTTTCTTTATCTTGGTAGAGCGTCTGGAGGCCACAAGCTTGAATTTGGCGATACCAAGCTTGAGTCAAATGAAATCGGCATCCCACCACCTGTATCGCGGGCCACGTCGCCACCGCCGGTAGTAGCTTCAACGTTGACTCTTCGCGCGGAACTGTCATATGGAAATAGCGTCTCGGCCGCGCGGAACTGTCATATTCAACAAACCATTTTTCGGGGATTTGCGCGGAACTGTCATACACCCAATTCAAGCACGATCAATTTTTCATGAAGTGTGTCACAAAGGGATAGACTAGGACCAACAACTTCCACCGGGCTCGATGAGTAGATGGAGATTATTCCAAAGCGAGCTTAATTTAATCCAACATATAAGAATTCCTCGCCATCTGCCAACAGTACACAAAGACTTCTATATAGTAGGATTCGCTGATGCCTCCGAGAGAGTCTAGTTGTGTCACGACTCCAGTAACAAAATTCATCTCGTTACAGCCATTTCAAGAGTTTCCCTCCTACAACCAATAAGTCTCCCAAAATTGGAACTATGTGCAGCCCTGCTTTTAGCACGTACCATACAGTCCATTTGTCCTCTAATATACAACGGTGTATCGGACCGTATCTATGTGTTTTCTGATTCAACGATCACGTTAGCGTGGCTGACTGCTAACCCGGCATCTGTCTGGAAAACATTTGTCGGGAATCGTGTATCAGAGACCATACAACTTGTTCCACCGTCACAGTGATTTCACATACGAACTCATGAAAATCGTGCCGATTGCGCATCTCGAGGTAAATTACCATCTGAACTAGTCAATCACCCCCTTTGGTGGAATGGACCATCGTGGCTCTCCACACCTCCCGAAGTCTGGCCTCTCCGTAGATTCCAAGCATCAATATCTGACCCCAAAGTTCAAACTGTAGCTAAAGCGGAAACTCAACAACAATCAGTCGCTCTTAATACATTAACTAATTCAGATCACATCACAGAAAAATTAGAAAACAAATTCTCGTCATTCATTAGGCTTCGTAATGTGACTGCCTGGTGCCTCCGATTCATATCCATCAAATGTAAACGGGGACCTCTCCTCACTGGGCCGCTGAAGCCATGTTAGCTCTCATTCGGCGGGCGCAACGTTTACATTTATCGGCTGAGGTCAAAGATGCTGAACTAGAACGGCCACAACTTAAAATTAATAGAGTTCTAGCAACATTTGTCGACCGAAGTGATGGAATTCTCCGTGTTGGCGGTCGGATTGATAGTGCAGATCTCCCTTACAGAACTCGTCACCCCGCTCTTCTTCCCGCAAAGCACCCTCTCACGACACTGTTCATTCGCCACGCTCATCTAGTAAATCTCCACATCGGGCCATCGGCCACTTTAGCGTACCTGCGCCGAACAGTATGGATTATTAATGGAAAAAATGTCGTGAGCAATCTTCTTAGAACATGTAACCGTTGTTTTACCCAGAAACCAAAGCCCTTTCAACCCGTCATGGGACAATTACCAATCACTCGAACTAGAATTGTTTCGCCTTTTCAAAACGCTGGTGTGGATTACGCTGGCCCCTTTCATGTGAGATCATCGATAATTCGTAACGCCAAAATTATACCGGTCTATCTATGTGTATTCGTGTGTTTTGTAACCAAGGCTGTCCATATCAAGGTGGCTATCGACCTTTCAACACCTGCCTTTTTAGCGTGCTACCGCAATTTTTGTAATAGGAGAGGCAATCCTTCCAACATTTATTCGGATAGGGGTACGAATTTTGTAGGCGCTTCCAATGAGCTCAGACGGATTTACGACTTGTTAGCTCAACCCGAACACCAAACTGCCTTCCATGATGAAGCTGCCTCGTGACAGACGCAGTGGCACTTTATCCCCCCTCGTGCCCCTCATTTTGGAGGGTTGTGGGAGGCCGCGGTAAAATCTATGAAAAAACCGCTAAACTTAGTCTTGA
The DNA here is from genome assembly GCA_954871275.1 of Leptopterna dolabrata. Taxonomy (NCBI): domain Eukaryota; kingdom Metazoa; phylum Arthropoda; class Insecta; order Hemiptera; family Miridae; genus Leptopterna; species Leptopterna dolabrata. The sequence goes on along the minus strand of CATPAC010000284.1, from coordinate 40,223 downwards.
AAGGATTTACACCTCATTTGGAGGAGTTCCGCAATCTTATCATACAAATCGAAGGCATTCTTAACTCCCGCCCGATCACCGCGTTCTCGCCGTCTCTGGATGACATTGATGTCCTTACTCCCGGGCATTTTCTTATATTCAGGCCAATAACTGCCCCTCCTGATGATCCCGAACTTGATGACAACCTAGCCATACGGTCAAGGTGGTCGCAAGTTCAACTTCGCCTCCAAGCCTTTTGGAAACGGTAGAAAGTCGAATACCTCACTACCCTACAACCTAGATATAAATGGAATACTCCCCATAACCCACCATCCCTTGACGCGATAGTCCTCCTCATGGATGACAATCTCCCTCCGACTCAATGGAATATAGGGAAAATCATCAATCTCTATCCAGGTTCCGATGGCACCCTCAGAACTGCGGATGTTTGTACACGAACAAACATATTACGTCGTTATCTGAGAAAACTCTGTCCCCTCCCAACTCAGTAAAGTTACAGCAGCAGAAACCACCTCCCTAGGCTTCATTTAGTTTTTTTTAGCGAATTTTCGAAGAAAAGGAAGCTATTGTTCTCGGTCCAAAATTTTTAAAACTCGAATTTCCGAAAGATTGTTATACCAAAATCCGTTTCAGACCATCCTGAATTCACTGCCGAAAGACACCAAAAATTATATGTATATGTCGCCGATGATCTACTTATGCTACTACCTACCTACCTACCTAGTATTATTAGATGATAAGATTAGGATCCAGCGTTATAGGCAAACACATTAGGTGTCTTCACAGGGCGCTCGAAACCACCCCTCTTGGGAGACCAAGCCGGCTCCCCTCTCCTGTTCTTTTTTTAGGTTCAGTTACCTGCCACCTTCTGTACCATACGGGCGTTTGTATTTTGTGTGTACCTATTTGACACTCTGAAATTATTTGATTATTGAGCGAGGGGGAGTGATCCATGTACTAGACTGTTGGGCAGCAAGTAGCCAGCCTGATGAAACAGAGGTCAAATAGGTACACACAAAATACAAACGCCCGTATGGTACAGAAGGTGGCAGGTAACTGAACCTAAAAAAAGAACAGGAGAGGGGAGCCGGCTTGGTCTCCCAAGAGGGGTGGTTTCGAGCGCCCTGTGAAGACACCTAATGTGTTTGTCTATAACGCTGGATCCTAATCTTATCATCTAATAATACTAGGTAGGTAGGTAGGTAAAAGCGTAAGTAGATCATCGGCGACACGGCCAACCTGACAACGTTGACGTCCCGGCAACATCACTCTGAAACAGTGAAGCACCAAAAGGATCAGGGGTCGGAAAGAACATGCCCTCTGCTCCTCCCTACCCAAAGGAAGGCAAGAAGTCGTGCCCAAATGACACAAAACTTGATGGGGCTCGTGCATACCAGGAACATATGAGACCAGTTGGCATAGGTCAGAGATAGATAAAGAGAGCGAGAGAGAGAGAGAGAGAGGTGAACTGAAACTCCATGTGTGAAATGAACACAATTATAAGAATAAAATGTAGGGAGAGACCAAGGCAGAGAACACCAGCAACACAGAAAGAATTACTAGAAAAGTGATGCAACACCAAGCACTTATTAATGCCAAAACAAAACATGCTGACATGCCGTCGACGTAGTCATTACCATAGACGAACTTGGAGATAGCTGGGCAGGGAGTATAAAATGAAACAGAATGGCACAAACCATTACAATCCACACAAATATCCAGTGACCGCATCGCTCGTGTGTCAACCGGCGAAAAGCTAAGCCACCCATGTGACCGCATCGCTCGTGCTGACACCGGCGAAAAGCTAAGCCACGAAAAGTGACGATATTATTAAATGACAATCAAAAGCATAATAAGCTGGTGCGCATGAATCAAATATATCTATTGAAATTGTGACATTAGTCCTCACCATCACTCAATAAAGATGGATCAGAAGTGGGATACGAAGCTGTAAGTGATCCTGAACATTTTCGCGAGGATGCATTTGCTCATCCCGATCCCAATGAATTTAATTCGGAATTGGGAAACGAGATCCGCCATTCTTCTTCTAGGCGTCAGCTACAGGTGGACGAGTCCATTCACAACTCCACTGAAGGGGGAGAGCGGACTCGTCTATTCCGCTCTCACGCCTGTTCCCCTTGTGAGGAGGAGCCCATTTTTCATGAAAGGGGAAGAACAAACCCTTCCCGCTCTCACTCGCCCCGACGTCCTTCAGAATCTTATTCAAATCATAGCAGATCTGCGAGCCCATTTGGTCCTTCAGACTGGACTGAATTATTTCGTCATCAAACTCAAAATATGAGTCGCCTCCTAGATCAATTCAGTCGTCACACCAGAGAGGATAATGATTCAATGAGATTCCCCTACTTCGACCCAAAACACCCTCACATGGACCCTAAGGCGTGGTGCACTACTGTTGAATGTCTTCTTGCACCCAACCTCAAATCTGGAAGAAAATTAATTTATGCACTTAGTGATGCTTTGAAGGGTGAAGCTGCTCGATGGTTCACTACAATTGTACACGCTACTTTATCATGGACAGAATTTCGTTCCTCCTTCCTCGCTCAATTTGCTTGCAATTTAACTCCAGCTGCTTTAATCCTCAACCTTTTCCAAGAAAGACCAACAGACAATGAAAGCCACGTTACTTTTGCTTCACGTACTGTGAACACAGTTATTGCACAGTGCAAAAAATGGGACACAGAAAAATTGGCAGTTTCCATCACACTGGCTCAGCTAGCTCAAGTTGATAATAATGTTCGCCATCTCGCCTTCACATCTCGAATTGACACTCGTGAGGAACTTCTGAGAGAACTCTCAGTACTTTCCTATAAAAGACCTGCTGAAAATCGTTCAGGAGGTGAATATCGTTCAGGGGGTGAAAATCTTGCCAAGAAAAGTAGATTTTCAAATACTTCCACACGCCCCTCATCTTCAGGACGTCTTGGATACAATGAAAACGTCAATCGTTTAAATCAAGAATCCAAAATGGACAAGACATCAGGACCGTATCGCGACTCTGGCTCTTCCTTCATTCCTACCTGCTACAAGTGCCACCAGAAAGGACACGTGGCTCCCCGATGTCCTACCAACACTCCCTTTCAGCCTGGAAGAGGTGAAAAATCTCAGGAGCCGATCGACAAGCGAGTTGGCTTGTGCCTTGTCAACCCCAAGGGACACCTTCAACATAAGGGTGAGCTATTTGCTTACTATTTTGATTCGGGTTCAGAATGTTCTCTCCTCAGTTCAGGCAAATCAGTTGAATTTAATGGCAAAACGTTTTCTCACTCTGTCAGTTTACATGGTTTAGGTTCATCCACGGTAGTGTGCACTTCACAATTGTTGGCTGAGGTACTGATTGATGGCCATGAGCTAAAGGTTTTATTTCACATTATTCCGAACCATTTCCTCCCACACCCCATTATTTTAGGTAGGGAAATCCTTTCACCTGGATATTCCATGGTAATTTCTGAAAAGGAATGTGTTTTTAACAAAGTTGTTTCTAATCAAAAGGATTTTGAGGTATTGTCCTTGGCCGCACCAACATCTGAGAAGACAAAGGGAATTTGTGACACTTCTACCTCTACAATCAGTCTTCTCAATATTCCTTCCGTGCAGTCTAGCTCAAACCAAACAACAATCAGTAGCCCCCATCCATTGGGCAATAATCAGTGCTCTCTAAGTAATTTAAACGAATCTGACAAAGAAGCTGAATTTCATGAGGATGAAATGGAATTACTTGTAAACATCGATGATTTTGACTCTCCAATCATTCAGGATTCCAACCATGACACAGGTTCTCCACAGGTTCTAAATTTATCCGTTGGATTAAACACCACAGAAATACTGTTTGACCACATTAAAACAGATATTACAGGTGATTTCCTTGGAAACTTGATTACAATCCTTCAACAGTACACAGAATTTTTCACTGATGGCATCCCCACTACACGAGTTAAAACTGGGGAATTTAGTATCCGACTGATAGATCCCAGTAAAATAGTTCATAGACGACCTTACAAATTAAGTCCCAATCTCCGAGAGATTGTTAGGGAACGCATAGCAGAACTTGAAGCAGCTAAGGTTATTCGTCCCAGCAATTCTCCTTATGCCAGTCCAATCTTGTTAGTGCCTAAGAAAACAGGGGGCTATAGGATGGCAGTAGATTATCGTCTTCTGAATTCAAATACGCTCCCTGACCGATTTCCCCTCCCTCTGATTTCTGATCAAATAGGTACACACAAAATACAAACGCCCGTATGGTACAGAAGGTGGCAGGTAACTGAACCTAAAAAAAGAACAGGAGAGGGGAGCCGGCTTGGTCTCCCAAGAGGGGTGGTTTCGAGCGCCCTGTGAAGACACCTAATGTGTTTGCCTATAACGCTGGATCCTAATCTTATCATCTAATAATACTAGGTAGGTAGGTAGGTAGTAGCGTAAGTAGATCATCGGCGACATATATATATATATATATTTATATATTTATATATATATTTATATATTTATATATGTATGTGTCATTCCAGACGATAACTCTCGAAAGAATTGAGATAAAAAGTTCAAATTTGCACGAAAAATCTGTCTTGGCAATCGACAGGCTAAGTTCGAAGATGGGCAGAATCGGGTCACTCTAAGGGGGAGTTTTGGGGAGTTTTAGGGGGGGAAAATTACCCATAAATTCCCAAAATGAAAAAGTCTGACAAGTGACACCTCATTTTAAAGGTTTTTGTACGCTGAACACGATGGTGAAATCAGAATTGCGATATCTCATTCCATTCTCAAACTGGAGCACTTTGAAGATGAAGGAACGTGGTTATTTCTTGAGATGTTCTTCCTGGTTCGTCTGCTCTAATCTGATAACGGAATGGGATATCGCAATTCTGACTTCACCATCGTGTTCAGCGTTGGAAAATCTACAAACCGAGGTGTTACTCGGCAAAAAATGGAACAAAAAATTTGTTACGTATCCAATACCTACTCTTCTGGTATTCAAAACATTTTTGATTTCCCGCTCCCCCCCCCCCCCCTTCCACCCCAAATTTTACTTTGCGTAAAACTACTCCTGTTTTAATTTTGTATGGTATCAAGTTGGGAAAACATTGGCCGAAAATTAATTTTCAGAAAATTTTAGGCGGAGGAGGAAGATGCCGAAAACTTCGAAAATTCGCTCTTATAGCCATGCTGCATGACTGTGGTTTTTTTTTTCTTTTCTTTTGTCTCTCTCGATCATTGCGTGTTTTGCATGCTTGCAATAGCTGGGGAGTATGTTGCGTAGCAACAGTCGCTTCACCATCTCCTTTACCACAAAATAACTTAAGAGTCTCTCTGCAAACTGTACCACCTATCAAGACCGCCACACTCAACCGAATAGCATAGGATGGGTGTTCCCTATTTTTGTTTGTTTTCCCTCGACGAAGATAAAGAAAGGTCCCTTATCGGAAGATCTGAATCTGTTTGTCACAACACGGTCTTGAAATTCCGTAGATGATAAGAAGCTTGGTTCATTATTGTGCCCTATCGTGTTTATCTTGTCATTGTTGGAGGAGGGGGGGTCCCCTCCCCCGCTTTCCACACTCATCACTCGTTAATTGGTGTAATTAACGACGGACCCTTCTCAGTACAGGTTGGTTTTGATACTTAGTGCAGAATGAATCACGGCACTCAAAGACAAAAGTAACGCAATTACTCTTAAACGCTTACTTATTCAGCGGCTTGTGATCAGGAATAGACTCCGAGATAACAGGACACGTCTGAACTTGGTGCAATCCAGATAACGACTCAGAAATTGTTATTAAGGGCTAAAATCAATATTAATTCACCTGACATTGTATGGGCATTCATGGCAGAGGGACTATTTCGATGATAAAAATACTTTTCTCAAAAAAGAATGGGTCAAATTTGACTTTATAAGTGTCAAAAATCGGTAAAAATGGCTAAAATCCCGAAAAAATGATATAACTTTACGAAAAGTAGTATGTTTTCTCGCTGTACCATCTTCTACACAATAGCACGAATATTTCTTTGAAAATTCGCTCTTATAGACATGCTGCATGACTGGAACTTTTCGATTGCACGCCATTTGAATGGCCACAACTTTTTCCATTCATAGGTACCACCTATCATTTCTAAGAAAAGCTCGTTAAATTCCCTCTCGTATCAAGACCGCCACACTCAACCAGTTGAAAAGGGCTGTTAAATATTATATTCGATGATGAGTGTTGCGTAGCAACAGTCGCTTCACCATCTCCTTTACTTACCACAAAATAACTTGAGAGTCTCTCTGCAAACCGTATTCTTCCCAACCGTTACTTCCCTATCCCGTTACCTTTTAATCCCTCAGGTATGTCCCCACCACCAATTTTAACCCTCTTTTCGCACCTCCTAAGCCAATGCACTCAACAAAATGTAACCCCCTCAGGAGTCCAGCTCAAACCGTTGTGCGGTGAAGACGTACATTTCTGCTTTGTTCTAAATAGTCTAAACTGTAGGACAAAATGTTCGTTAGGCTAGAATAAAGTCTTTAAACCGAAATTCCATATCATTTCATTTCTCTACCCTTTGGGAGTGAACAATGAGGACGACTTCTGTCTATATAACTTCCTCATGTTTAAATGAAAGTAGGTTCCATTGTGTTGCCGACACCATTGTGTAACGCCGATTTAACAAAATAAACTGGTATAATATCCGAATAAGATAATATTAATCAGTATGAAACACTTTATGAAAATGCAACAGATTCGATAATGAACTTTTTCCAGTATATATTTTTTATAGCAAACAGTCTGGTCACAAGGGCGCATCAGGTAACGACGATAATCAACGGGAAATTATAAACTGAAGGAACAAAAGAAGTAAGTAGATAGCGAATCATGAAGTGAAGTTAACACACTGTAGAATTTTGAGACCAACCGCACTCTCCTATGATGAATAGTTCTTTTTCTATGAGCTTTCAAAGTTTCGGCAACAGGTGACGCCATTGCACCCCTCCCGCCTTTGCGGGACCCCCTTGCCCAGTGTGACGTCATTTGTTGCCGAAACGCTGAAAACTCATAGAAAAAGAACAAATTATCGTAGGGGAGTGCGGTTGGTCTCAAAATTCTTAGAATGGAACCTGCTTTCATTGAAAAATGTAAACAGAAATAGGTACTCCTCATTGTGCCATTTGACTAACTGCTGATTGCCAACTGTTCTCAAATTTGTCACCAAGCCCCCCTCCACCTAACCACAGATCACCCTTGGCGGTCCTTACCAATGAAACTGGGTGCCGCGTGTAATAGGTGTGCGCTGATCGTCAAGTATTCTCAAGCGCGGGGCTGAGGTCAACCCATCCTTCAATACTGTCCGGTCGTGCGGTCGTTGCATACCCTCAGTCCCCTTAAATCACTCGCGGCGGAATAGTGGAAATCCGTAGCAAAAAACTACAGGATAAAAATAAAATAGTCTATTTCCACGTACACTAGCAAACTGTAGACCGGTTTCGGTTGTTAAACCATCGTCAGTACACTATAGCATGAACAAAATGTTGTTAAATGTTGTTAAAATAATTCTGTCGATGACAAACAGTAGCTAAAATGGCAAAAAGAAACACAAATTAACAGTGAAGTTCTGAAGGGAAATTGTTGATGTGGAGTGAAAAAGTGTTCAGTCCCAGTAGGGTTTCGATCTCGGGAACTTTAGCGTATCAGTTCGTCAATTAGACCACAGGGCTATATATATCTTCCAGCTAGCAGGAGACCAGTGATGTGCGCTATCAACACTGCTTGATGCCTGCATACACCGTACTCTTTATGGCAAATTGTATAGCAAATTTTATGGAAACACCGTAGAATGCTCTGGACGGTCTTAAAAATTCAGAAAAAATCGAACTATTTAAAAATGCGAGAAAACCCACACCTCAAAATACATATTTCTAGATAGGGATACTCTGTACATTTCAACCCCCATTTTTCATCCCCTTAGAGTTGAGTGTCAGTAACGCCGAGCTTCGGGGACCAGTTAGAGCCCAAACGGGACCCATGTACCAAATTTCGTGAATTTGAGTTCATGGGAACTAAGGAAAAAGCCGTGGGCGGCGGACGATGGAATTTTTTTAAATTCGATATTCGTATTCAACGTCCCTTGAAACCACCAAATTTTGAGGGGGGAGGGGGGTTAAAAATTGTTTCCATGGTCGATTCCAAAGGTTTATTATTGAAAATAATAAGCCAAAATAATAATAATAATTTTTATTTATACTGTCGTGATCCTCCCAGAACATCACTCCTTGTATTTAAGATTGTCCAAATAATAAACTCGAACGAGTGAGGTGGTGTACGTGATCAGGCTCAGGGACTCCTGAAGCTCCCCCACCAGTCCTCAATGGTAGTTGATGGACTGGGGGAGAGTGGAAAGGTTAATATAAAAACCCGCTGTCTTCGCCTGTCACCTCATTCTACCCTCTCCTCAAGTCGATGACTTTTCTCTCTCTCTCTCCTCTCATGCTTCCTTACCTATAACCTAAAAGATCTCAGATTGGTGGAACCGGCCTTGGTGATAACCCGCCCCGATTGGCAACCACTGGGCAAAACCCTCTAGCGTCTTTAGTGGTGGTAACCTTCCTGGCTTTGCCACCTTTTAGAAGCCAGATCCAGCAACCTTCTCCATCACTCTCACTTACCATACCTCAACTCGCCTTCACCTATCTCAAACCACCACATATATGTATTATTATATATGTATATACTTCATTGTTTACTGAGGCATACAGAGACATGACGGGCCTGGGGCTAGATCCCCCCGCCATCCCATTTACAAAAAATTTCAAAGCTTCAAAACCACATGGCAAACGGCAAATCTACCATATTTTACCGACCGCCTTTTAGACAATCAGACGCATCTAGGTACTCTAACCAAATGTAACATGATCGTCCAAATACTAGGTGTATTCATATCTATGCTTAGAGTGAGACCTGCTATGCCAATTAAACAAATATTCCACGTTGAACGTTAGCACCTATTCTGATGTGCGCTGTATACAGACAGGTAGGGGGACATGATCGATTAAATTCAAGGTAGATTTAAAAGATTTGTAGTGCCTACATTTCGTTTTTGTTTGTAAGGAAGGCAGTATATTATTTTTCCAACTGTGAACGTACATTAGTAGACATCGTAGGGAGGTACAAAATTTAGTTGTTCTAAAATAAAGTAAAGCCAGCTGGGGCTTTTCGTCCGACTGCCTTGCCAGCTGGTTGTATTTTTTTGTGTGCGTAAAATAATGCGAAGAGTCTATTCATGTATTTATTTTTGAAATTTGCGGGTAGGGCCCAATTACAAAGTTCAATAAAATATAGGTAAGTAATACTAAAATTTAAAACAGGTACATATATGACAAATTGAAAAATTTCCATCATAGTAGTTAAGTATCAGAAAACAATTATGAACACAGAACATTGGTATTCAAGTTATATAATTTTGATAATATAATCGATAAAAATATAATTATTAAATGAAAGTTAGTAATTAATTTTTGGTAAATCATAGTTTTCAAAATGGTAAATGCAACGGAAAAATCTCACTACGGTCTGCAAGCGTGCCAGGGGGAGTTCGGAGGTAATTGAAGCGATGGAAAGTTGTAAAAATTTGCTGGTTACCTACGGAAATTGTGGGAAGGTAATTTGGAATTAAGAGTGAAGAGCAGATCAGGACAGTCTATTAAATTTAAAATGAGTTTGACAAGAAATATAGCATCGAATTGAAAACTTCTGGTCTGAAGGGTTTGAATAATTAAAAATTTTGAGGCAACTTGATAATCAAAATTGAAATAAGTTGCACAATCCAGTTTGAATTCAAGCGCTGTATGACGGAGGAATTTATGTTGGACAAGTTCTATTGCGTGACAGCCGGTTAGATAAAAGGAAGACCAAACAACAGTTGCATATTCCAACTAAGGTGAAGTATAGAAGTTTTAAGGAATTTACATGTTTGAAATCTTTCATGAGTCTAATGATGAAACCAAGCATTTGTAAGGCTTTATGCTGAACCTGCTCATAGTGATTTTTAAAGGTTAAGGATACATCAAGTAAAACCCCCAAGTCGCGTACACGTGAAACTCTATGAAGTAATGATCCGCCAATTTTATAGTCAAAACTAATGGGTGCAGTTTTACGAGTGCAAGTAATTTATGAGTCATAACGAAAAAAGCAACGTTTAGTACCTAGGTACCTACTGTTCTTTTTAGATGAAAACCGAACATGTATTCCCGATGAGTAGAATATTAATACATCCTAGATAAGTAATAATATAAATAACAATATCGATATTCGCCAGTGACGAAGAAACTTCTATAAGTAGATCCTTGCAACCGTTGGGGTACTTACAGTTTGTTAACATGTATTTAGTTTATGAGTTATATACATATATTATATTTAGTTTAACCTTATTGCTTTGACCAAAATATGACCGTTCAGTCGGGCGGCTCCAGGACCTCTCCGCCAGTTCGGGCCAGTGGTATAGGTACAGTGGACGCCGTTTATTTGATACGCTTTGGGACCAGACCCTTTTGGTTCAATTAACCGAATGTATGAATAACCCGAAAGGCAGATTTGGAGAGGAGGAAAGAAAAACATAAAGTTGCTGGTGAGTGTAGGGTGCTAAATCTTCTAATTCTCCATGAAATGATTCAGACAACGTCAATAAAAAAATTAAATGCTTAGTAATAATAAAGTGAGTTCTAAAATGCGAGTTCTTCTGTCGCAGCAAAGGCCCGTCAGCGCGAGCGTCCTTGTCCCTTACCTTCAAAAACCATTCCTTCAACTCAGTCTCCACATGTTCATCCTTACGAACTTTTTCTTTTACGTTCATTATTCCCATTTTCAAAAGCTTCACGTTCTGTAGCCGAAGCCGAACGAGCCTTAAGAATTCGACTTAACATTGCATGACAAAAGTTCAATTTTAGCAGCAGCACGCAGACTCATTGGTGGCAACTTATCTTACTGTTCAAGAAATTTCAACTTTTCGCACGAACTCAAATCGCGACGTTTGCTCATTTCACGGACGTTAGCACTTCACACTTGGATTGAGGACAACGAATTGAAGTGGGAATGGGCTTTTTGCACGTATTTATTTTTATTTTTTTAATGCAAGTATAATTCCATCCTGAGAATTTTTAGACCAACCTCCTGCGATAACTAGTTCTTTTTCTATTATGATTTTTCGAAGTTTCCAGATGTTCCTACGTCACAGTGGGCAGGGGAGTCCCACCCTGGCGAGGAGCGAGGGGGGTGCAATGGCGTAGGAACCTCTGGAGATTTTGAAAAATCATAGAAAAAGAACGTAGCTGAGCGTGCGGTTGGTCTCAAAATTCTCAGGATGGAATTCTACTTTCATTTAAAAAATAATACAAACCAATTTTTTGACCCATGCAAATAGCCCATTGTTACGGAAAACAAGACTATGAAGCGGTGGGGGAAAAAAGCCGAGTGAATCAGATAAGACTTATTGTGAAGCGAAAATGAATGCAACCTAGCACCTGGACGCAGGGCCGCCCAGAGCTGGGAAGGGCCCCGGGGATAAATTCTCATTGGGCCCCTCACCACACCAATTTTATAATTTATTAACAGGAGCACTGGACGTACTGTTCTACCCTTATTTATTAAGGAAGTAACTGAGCTCATTTATAAAAGGGAAATTTTTAGTTTGCACAATAACCGTACAAACAGGGCCCCGGGGATCCCCCCCCCCCCCCCCGCTGGTCGGCCCTGCCTGGACGTAAATAAGACTAGGCCGAATGGGATTATTACCTACTTCTTTCTAACACATACTTTGACCACATTTGGGAGTTTTGTCTGCGTCAATATAACGATATGTTGTATCAAATAACCGAAATATTTCCTTTTTTTATTTTTATATATAGATACTTTATTGTGTTGTCCACTATCAAGAGTGACTACAAATCTGTTTTATACAACATCACAGGGGACTTGTGGCATTAGGTCCCTCCCTTTGGAGGGCTAGTGCTCCGTTTGGTGGATGGGGTGTCCGAGGGGGGTGACAAGAGGGGAGGGGGGGTGACTGCAGCGGGGAGGACTCCATGATGAAGGAAGCGGGAACATAGGGGTCACCACTGTAGTGAATGCATAGGTGACGCACATTCACCGGTTTGGTTATAGTGCGAGGACTACCACCATGCCCCGGATCTTTTTGGATGTGTGCCTGGTTTGGTTATAGCGTGAGGCTACCACCATGCCCAGGATCTTTTAGGAGGCGTTGCCTGGTTTGGTTATAGCGCTAGACTACCAGCATGCCCAGGATCTTTTAGGGTGAGGAGAGAGATGAGGAGTGAGGAGAGAGAGAATAGTCATCGACTAGAGGAGAGCGTAGAATGGGTGGAAAGGCGAAGGAGGCGAGTATTTATAGCCCTTAGGGCTATCTCCCTCCATCCTCTAACTGGTGGAGAATGGTGGGGATCCCCACTAGGTTCCTCGGTTCTCCTGCGTCTTCCGTCCCCACTTCTGTGTTTATTGGCGAGATCTTAATTTCACAGGGTGTGGTTCTGGGAGGATACCACGACATACGCAAAAGGTGATTTTGGAGTGTCTGAATTCTTCTGATTTGCGTGTTGGATGCTGAGCTCCAGATGCCGCAAGCATACTGCCAGACTGGTCGCAAGAGGGAGAGGTAGAGCAACCTTTTAACATGGAGGGGCAAGACTTCACTTACCAACAGGTATTTGAGTTTTTGTATTCTTCGTCTGATCGTCCCTTGGAGTGAAGAGATGTGAGGGTTCCAGTGGAGTTTACTGTACAACGTGACACCCTAATACCTCACCGAGTCCTCCCTGTTTACCTGTTCTCCGTTGAGTATTAAGTCTGGTACGATGACGTTACGCTTATATGTGAAGCACACCATTTTGGTCTACGCGTATACGTTCTAGTGATGAACGTATTACTTTCACTTACATGTCGCGAGATCAAGAGGAAAGTACTGACAATTTGGTATAGAATAATAATTACTGTCTTTGAAAATGGATTAATTTGAACATTTTTGGTTTAGTATTCTGTGAATAATACAACTATGTATTCGCTCAGCAAAAATTTTTTATAACACCCCCTTAACATTTTTTCTTTTACGTTTCAAGGTGCGTAGATACCAAAAAAGCAATATCCGTCCGCCGTATCACCCACATCTACTTCATTTTCGGTCTAAAAAATTCGTTCTTTCGCTCACAGGCTCCATTTGGGCCCTAGTCGTCTCCCGAAACTTTGAAGCTGGATCGGAATATACCCAGGGGTGTTATGGGTGAAAAATGGATGCAAAAATAGGGTGTTTCGGTGTTTTAGTAGAATGAGCTTTTGAGGTATCTTTTTCCATGTTTTTTTTAGGGCGAGAAGACCGAATGTGAAGTCAATTTTCACCAAAGAGTGAAGAATTGAGGTTGTAACAAAGGTTCACCTCTCAAAATTCATTTTTAATGAGTCAAAAACCTAGGAATTTGGCTGAAATCACCATCAATTTGTATAATGACACTAGAAAAGTGTCGAAAAGTGAATCAAGACAATTAAATGGAACTATCAATGATCAAAGATCATTTGAAAAAAAGAAGCGTAATTAGTGTTTTCGGGGGCCAAAATTGGTGGAAACCATCAGAAATAGCTATTTCAATTATTTCACATGAAATAAGCAATAAGACAAGGACTTTGCAGCATTTTTTAAATTGTAGTTCCTTCATTATTTATAGTTGAAGCAAATTTTGATTCTTAGTACTAACGCAAATTTTGACGCAGTAGCAATTTCTGTAGTTGAAAACGAGAAAGTGGCCTTGGGTGTACCCTACAGTACAAAGGGCCGGTGAGTAGGTATAGTATCTTGGGCCACCATAAATAATCAGTGGAAATCGAAAGGCACCGATATATAATAAAACGTTTGGATGGCATTTCCCATTTCACAGCACATATCATGACGGTGTAAGGGTGCGCAATATGCGCAATTCTTATGTAAGCAGGAGGAGGATCTTTGACATTGGGTAAAACGTCAGTAGATAAAACGAAGATCTAGCCATCACGCATAACGTAATGAGACCCGCCATGGTGTCTTTCCTCGAGCAGAACCACAGAAAACACTACTACTATACTACGAGCAGAACACTTTACCTACTGGTTATTCAGAAGGGGAGAATCTACTGGCGAAATCCATTTCACATCTTGCGGAATCCTTTCCCCAGTTGCGTTCTCACAGTTTTTCGCGACGCGTTGATTCAGAATGTCAAAAAGGTGTGAATTAAAACTTTGAGAACATAATAGTAACAGGACTTTAATTTATTATAAATTCACCATCTACAGTTATAACAACAATATATATTTCAACAAACAATAATTTCAAACACATAATTATTATGACGTACTGCCCTAAACCCAAATATCAATCAAGATTTGGGAAGCTCGAAAAGAAAAGAAAATGAGCACTAAACCCACTTGTATAATAATTTATCAACATACTGGATTTGTGCCCATTATTGTTTATAAATCCTATTATATCTTTTCAAGCTTCCGCATCGTTCATTTTGTATTTAAACTTTAAATTAAATAATGTATTGACAACAGAAAATTAGTAGCCAGAGTGGTTACAATATTAATTACCTATAAAATTCACTTCTGAGTCTGCAGTAAAATGCTTGAAGAATATGACTAGTCAATCTTGCCAATAATTACATTTTCGTATTCAAGTATGTTATCTAGCGTGTATTTCTAGATTATTTCCAATAAACTTTTTTTATTAATATGATGTGTGGATGCGTATGATGATTCAAAGTTGGAATCACGCAAGTTCTACTAACATATCAACAAGGTACCTAGTGGCTTTCAAGAAATGACTTTTATTTAACTTTAGTATTATTTAAAAATAGAAAAAAACTGAATGGCGATACATCCAGAACAACAATCGTGAAACGATGTAATCAATACAATAGGTACATGCTTCATGAATAAGAACGATTAACTTTTTGAGTTTAAAATGCATTAAAAACATGCTTGTAAGTTAACTTTTTAAATTTCTTCACACTGGACCTCACGGAAAAAATCCAGTTTTAAAATCATGCGTTAATAAATTAGAAGATTAATATTCTAAGAATGACGAACTTAAAATATTAAATATCAGTATTCGAAATTAATATAATTTAAGAAAGTTCGTATAATATATAAGAAAATATAGTGATACATATTAGTAATTCATGTAAAATTTAGAATGGGGGGGGGGGGGAATTTAGGACTAATGAGGCGTTAGTAGTTGGGTTCGGGCCACCAGATTTCTTTGGGAAGCCTTTTACGCTCGGCGCCAGGCGTTGCTCGGAAATCTTCGCATCGGAATTTCAGTTCTGGAATCAGACGTGAAATTAATATGGGGAATGGAATCCTCCAGCAATCCTCGAATGGGCCGATTTATTTGAAATTATAAAAATATTGTGAGAGAATAATTTGACTTAGAATTTATCAAAAGAAGAACTGAAACACTGAGAAAGTTTTCTACTGTAAAATCCAGTCTTCCTCGCGTTACATGATCTATTGATTTGATGATAATGAAAGGGTGAGAGGGGGGGGGGGAATGGAAATACATGATTGTGATGATTGATTGAACAAATACATAGTTTATTCTGACATAAAGTTACATAAATATCAAGTGTGAGTGAGACAGGAAGTCAAATGACAAGGCATAGAACTCGATACATAATCTCACCGAGTTCCAGTCATGTAGCACGACTGTATGACAAAATTATCAATTTAGCTATTTTGTACAAAATGTAGCGGTTTTTATCCCCCAAATAAAAATGAAAGATCTGACGGATTTTTAGCGATCATTGACTCCAAAAACTCAAATTTGCCCCACGTTTTTCGATAAAATTTAATTTTTGCTTATACAGTTGTTTTTGTTTGTCTCGATTGATCATCTTTACCTTTTATCGTGATTTTAAATGGATGTTTGGTAATTTTGTAACCCACTGAGCAATTTTCGAAAACAAATGTTGTTTTCGAAAATTGCTTATCTGCTAACTCATTTGTACGCCGTTACGAAATTTTGCCGGAATTTGGAATTTTTATTTCGTTGGCAAGGTCAGATATATACCTATAATATACTCGTACATATAGGCTCTTATGTATACTTATCTACATATATACATGTATATGTAGGTGATTGATTGCATTGAGAGAGTGAGCATATACTCGTATACCTGCTTCACCTTATCCATCACCCATCCCTTGAAAGGATCACCGGATAGCCGGAAACGTTGGGCAGTTAGTGTTGTACCGCCGAAACAAATATAGTTTTCACCAATATTTAATAAATCACTTATTCGTGCAAATACTGTTAGATACCTATCTACGTCTATGTACACTGACAGTGATTTCGAGGAAGTATGCATCAAAATATTTGTCAAAATACAATTGTCGAAATATACATCAAAATTTTAGTCAAAATCTAGAGTAGAATTTGGAATGATGTGAGACGGGGGAAAAATAATAAAAGCTATGCATCCGTTGCAATACCTTATTTTCTTTCCGAAATCATCAATGAAGTGTCGAATCACTTGAAGACATAGGAATTGGATATGTACTCAGGTGTCTTTAAATAATTTCTGAGGCCCTCTTGAACTTGGTGCTATTTTTTGGAAGTCGTGTGGGAGAAATAGAACACTCATTGGACGTGGGAATTTTGGGTGTAAAGTTTACTGGTGGAAAAAGTGCCATATTTTTATGCAAGTCGTCCATGACCGTGGCTAACACAGTCTATCAGAATGAGTTCCCGAGCCACAGATGGTACATGTAGAAAAAATGGAAAAGTTGACGGTCAACTAGTAGATGGAAAAGTCGAAGTTAGCTAACGAGGTCATGGGACTAGCGAGGAATTGAAGTTTTGGTTTCATCAATTGACATTTTAAACATACCTACCTACGCGAGGATTTATAACCTGTAAGTGATCAATTGAGCATCAAGAAGACTTTTTCTAATTTCTAATCCCAACGATTTAGCATATAAGAAATACATTGCAGAAGTATAATCCGCCTGAACATGATTCCGTCAAAATTTGAAGAATGACCCACAGGAACAATTGATCGAGTTATTCACTTATTTCGAATTCTTATTTATACCTATTTTCAGATGAAAAATTCTTGTTAAAAACATCAATTCCACCTTCAACTTACCCGCAATGAGCATCAGAAGTTTCTTCCTAGCACCAAGAGCGTTGATTCCTATCCCAACTAAATCGTTTTCATTGAGGCTGGTGAAAATTCCGAGTTCAGTCGCTTCATGCCGGTGAAAATTCGCTGTAGCATAAAAAAGGTAAAAATTTTAATGTGTAATAAATGAAGTTTTCCGGCTTACAGTAAATAGAATAACGATTACTGAAGTTCAAAAATCGCCCAGACGAAATACAGTGAAGTGAACTAGACCCAAAACTGAGTTGGATAAAAAAAGAACCACACAAATTGGTACAGAATTGTGTGGGCATCGGATACAAAATGCGCACGCACGCGCACGCACCAATGGTTTTTTTTCCTTGGCGAATTCAGTTTTAGGATGGTCCGAATCGGATTTGTAGTTGGTTCTTTTTTTTCTCTCTCGACTGAGTATCGACCTCTTCCAACCGATATAAAAAACAATGGGGTCGCTCCTGACTTAAGAAGCCTAAGGGGCGTCCCTAAAAACTTAGTGTTTCCTATTGTCAAGGACTTGCGTTGTGCAGCTCAGCGTAACTGGGGCGACACTGCAGTCTTGCTTTTAATGTTAGCTTCAGTATTTGCTTGCTCTGGTAGACACCAGATATAAGCCACAAGTCACAGTAATACAGCACAACTCACCATAATATTTCTCTAGTCCTATGGACGCCAGAAGGGTCTGAAGGTCGCCGTAGTTGGGGACGTTGGAAACAGTTTCCACGACGGAGCTTCCAACCGCTTCCAATATGTTGGAAAGGGGAAGGGACTCAGTGGACAAGGAGCTGGTGCCAGACGTTACTGTCCGCCATTCCTCTCCATCCTGTGAGCAAGTGAAACACAAAGGTTACTTATATAACAGCTTTGCCTTTTTAGGGGCGCCTCTGCGTCCCTTTGAAGCTGGGCTTCCGGATAGATCAATGTGTGGTGAGCGGGGGGGGGGGGGGGGTCCACCAATGCAGAGGAGTGGAGAGGGGGTATCCTTGTCATAGGTCTGCCCCCAGCTCAGCTATCCAATGGGCAATTTTTATGGGTTGCAAATTCTCCTTTTTTGGCCAAGTTCCGTCCAGTAACATAAATTAACATTTATTGACCGCATAATGAGTTGCTCATGTAGGAAAGTCTAGACAGAAAAGAGTGTGAAATTCGAATTTCCGAGTTCTCGCTAGAAATGACGTATCAGGTTCAACATCAAATCCCGCTTAGGGCGATAGTCCATCACTTTGAACGATGTACAGAACCCCAATAGATGGATGGATGGGATTGCAAATTTATAAATAAATATAAAAAGTCCTCAAAATCAAACCCAGAGGAAGTTCACGGCAAAGGTTCTTGAAGGTTGCCAGGAAGGTTCGCTATTTCTAATGTTCAGTTGATGGCAGCACTGAGAAGCTTCGCCTCCTAAGCTTTGCTCCGCCTCCTTGGGCCATCAGCCAGCCAGACGTCAATAGACCAGGTACGTCATTTTTTGCCGCATCTCACCCTGGGTGTATTCCGACTGGGCTGCCGAGCTTCGGAGCACAACTGGGATCCTAAGGTATTCCCACATGGGGACCCAAACTGTTTGCGGAAGAACGACGATTTTAGACTAAATTTCAACGTAAATTTAAGGCTGAAACTTCGTCAGAACCTCAATTTTCCACTCGCTTGTCAAAATTGACTTCATATTCGATCTCCGTGTCCTAAAAAACATGGAAAACGATACCTCACGAGCTCATGTTACTAAAACACCAAAAAACCCCATTTTACCCCCATTTTTCACCCACAAACACCCTTAGGTATAATCCGATCGGGCTGCGAAGTTTAGGGACACAACTAAAGGGCCCCATACACTATACGATTAACTGCAGATATTGGACTGTCAGTCCATAGAAGATCGCCCACACACACATCAGTTAAACTGAACATCGTGGACTGCAGTTTGCGCGGACTGAAGGTGTGTGTGTGTCGGGGAGGCGAGGATCTGAGGAGAGATCAAGCCGCAGTCGCAGGCCTGTCCGATCTTGATCTGATGCCCGGCGCCACACACTGTTCAGTCGGCCTGCGGGCTCATGACCGGCCGTCTTGGAATTCTATAGTTTACCTCAGTCGGACTACAGGCCATTTCTTCATTTGTATTGCTGATGGGTTTGCGGACTGAAGCGCGGACTGATGTGAAAATGGACATCAAACCTCAGTTTATTTCCGGATTTATAGAAAGTTATAGGAATCAACCGTGTCTATGGAAGATTAAATGTGATAATTATTCTAATAAAAGAATGAAGGACGAAGCCTGCGGTATACTATTGGACTTCTAAAAAAAAAAAAAAAAAACCTACTACTACTAAAGTAGTTTCATTGCTCTGTTTTCTGTTATCTATTTTTTAGTTCTATTTCATTCTGCTCTATGTAATATTGTTGTGATGAATTTAGAATTCTCATCACGGTGGCGTGGAAGGAAGGAAGGTGAGTGAGTGAATTTACCTAGGCGGCTGTAGTCAACCGTTCATCTAGGTAAAGGAGAGGAAAGGAGGAAAAGTCGCAGGCGGCTGTAATCAACCGAACATCTACGACTTGGGAGGAGAGAGAGGTGGATGAGGGAATTTTACCTAGGCGGCTGTAGTCAACCGTTCATCTAGGTAAAGGAGAGGAAAGGAGAGGTCCCTTGTCTAGGCGGCTGTATTCAACCGATCATCTAGACAAGGAGGAGGAGAGAGGAGGTGAAATTCTCAGGCGGCTGTAGTCAACCGATCATCTGAGAGGGAAGGTAAGAGAGAGAAGAGAGAGCTGGTTAGAGGAAGTGTCGAATGAATCTTGAGCTCCAGGATCCGGGGTTTTATAGTACTTGGGGGCCTCTCCCTCCAGCTCCTTGCAGGGAGCTGGTAGTGGGGCCCCAGGTTGAGTAACCCTGGGTTCTGTCGCCTGTCCCCACTCATATCTTTATTTACGGAGCTTTAGTTTGGCGTTTGGATATTGGTGAGAACTTAATATGATAGGAGTGTTCCCGGGAGGGACTCACGACAGAGGTCCCCCCAGTTTGAACCAATATTGGTGCTGAAGGCGCAAGATGACAGGAGCTGAGGGCTACGGCAAACAAGAGGTGGTCGCTGAAGGCGCAAGGTGACAGGAGCTGAGGGCTACGGCAAACAAGAGGTGGAGCTGAGGGCGCAAGGTGACAGGGGCTGAGGGCCGAGGCAAACAAGGGTTGAGCTGAAGGCGGGTCTTAAATCTAGGAGTAATATGGTACAGGCAGCATAGGTAGTATTTACATGGTACAGTAAGCGTAAGTAGTAGTGACATAGGATAACAAGCGTAGGTAGATTAGAAGTAAACATAGTAGGAATAGAAAATAAGTAGGACGAGTTGATGAATATGTACAAGGTTGGCATTACAAGGGTGGTGAGAGTATTTACAGGATGATGGGAGTATTGGTCAGTATTCATAAACATTTGGCATTTATGAAAGTGATCGGCATGGGCGAGATGAAGGAGAATTGACAATATTTACAGCACTTACAATATTCACAATCTTTACAATATTTACAATATTTACAATATTTACAATATTTACAATACCCGCGCAACTGTGGGGGACAAATTGGAACGGGGTGTTGGAAAACCGCCGATTCCTGGGTGTGTGTTGGGTGTGGTGAGTGACAGTGAGTGTGTGAGTGAAGTGTGCGGGGGTGGTGGGTGCTCGTAGCTCGTGGCGAGGCGGGCACGGTGGGGCTCCGAGTTCCGGCACAGTGCGAGTGGATTAAGAAGACACCAGCACTGTTCCGGAATCTCAAGGCCCCGCCGTGATTGCTCAGAGCGGGGCGGGGAATTCTGCCGCCGGGACGCGGGGAATGTGGGGACGCTCCCTCCGTCCGTTTCGCCGCCCGGGCCGTTTTGTCCCGGCGGAAACTATTGTGGATATCCCCGGCGATGGAGGGGGGGGAGGGGGTGTTTGAAGGGGAGAAGTTGACATGGGGGGGGTCGAAAATTGAAAATGGTGGGGGCGTTAAAATTGGGGGGTCGGAACTTTCTGGGGGATTGGTGATTTGACCGGGGGGCGGGGGGGGCATGAGTTCCGCGAGGCGGAACTCGCGAAGAATGGAGGACATCAACGGGTCCGTGGGAGAGTAGGGAGGATGTACCCCCGTGGCTTGGGCCGTGCGAAACTCGCGCAGAATTTTCCACTGGGGGTACTTCCATCGCCGGGGCCGGGGAGGTAGTCCGGAGATCCGTGGCGGGACGAAAACAAGCGGTGATGTCGGCCCGGGCGAAGGGGGTAGGGGGGAGAGCGGGTCCGGGACGAAAACGTCCCGGAGAATCGCCGCCATTTCCGGATCCGAATCGAAATCCGGAAACGGCGACGGAGGTGACGGGTGCATCGGGAAGAGGTGCGACATTGCGAACGGACGGCGGGAGACTGATAGTGTTAGGGGGTTGGGTTAGCACAGGTGCAGGTTTACACCTGGCTAACGGGACTGTATGTGGTTTGCCGTCAATTAACAGGGTTGCGGTGGTGTGTGTTGTGCGGATGACTTGAAAGGGCCCGGCATAAAGTGGTTGGAAAGTTTTATGGATGCCGGGCTCTTTCAGGTACATGTGTGTGGTGGTGAAAAAGCGTTTGGGATAAGTGGTGTCGTTTGTCGGTGTTGTTGAGTGTAGCGGCTCCCTGTTAATTGACGGTGTGTGATTTGGGGTGAAAATGTCGGCTGGTAGACGTAGCGGGTCTTTAAAGGCATTTTGTGCGGGGCTGGTTTGGTCTGAAGGACGGGCTGATGTGCGTAGGCTGAGCAAAATGTAGGGAAGGGATTTTGTCCAGGAAGGGGAATTGGTTGATGTAGAAATGGCCTGTTTGAGGACCGAGTGCCACCGCTCTATTTTCCCGTTGGATTGGGGATGGTACGGGGTAGTGTGGATTTTTTGGATGCCGAGGGAACGTAGTAAATCGGAAAAGTGGGCGGATTCGAACTGCCTCCCTTGATCGACCGTGACTGTTCGCGGACAACCGTAACGGCTAACCCATTGAGTGAGGAAAGCCATCGCGACGGCGTCCGCGGTGATGTGGGCGAGCGGGATGCACTCTACCCAGTTGGTGGCACGGTCGATCATCGTGAGGCAGTATTTCTTCCCCTCGGATGGGGGAAGGGGGCCCACTAAGTCCAGATGTACATGTTCCCACGGGAGGGAGTCGGGTATGGTTTGAGGGGGAACATGGGGGTGGGCCGAGACCTTAAATCGCTGGCACTTCTGGCACCCCAGAACCCAGTTACGAATATCTGTGTTCATGTGGGGCCAGAAGTACCGCGTTTTGATAAGGTCCCGGCTAGCCCGAATGCCAGGATGGTGAAGGGAATGGTAATGGAGGAACAACTGCCGCCTCTGTTCCGGTGGGACGTAAGGGCGCGGTGAACCGGCCGTTACGTCGCACCAGAGGTTGAGGGGCGGCAGTTGTTCCAACTTGGAGGCGGAAATGAGGTTGGAGAGGGCTGGGTCAGTGGAAGGGTTCTGTTTGTTTCTGAGGGATTGGGGGGAGGGGAACGGCAGTAACTCCGCCACCGGCGCGGGGGTAGGGGTGGGTCGGGAGAGCGCGTCCGCCACGCAGTTGTCAGCCCCCGGCAAGTATCGGATATCGGACGTAAATTGTCCGATAAACTCGAGTTGCCGGAGGCGACGCGGGGAGGCGGATTTGCGGTTTTGTAGGAGGGCGTGGGTCAGGGGCTTGTGATCGGTGACGACAGAGAACTGCCTGCCCTCCACGAAGTCACGAAAGTGCTTGATGGCTTCGTGGATGGCGAGGAGTTCTCTGTCGAACGTGGAGTAATTTTTCTGGGTGGGGGACAATGTTTTCGAAAAGAAGCCTAGGGGTTGGGGGGTGGCGCCGGTGTGCTGGTGGAGCACTGCCCCGATGGCCCAGTCGGACGCATCGGTAGTGATGGAAAGGGGAGCATGGGGATCGGGATGGGCCAATAGAGCGGCGTCTACTAGGTCCTGTTTGCAAATTTTGAAGGAGGAGGTGAGTTGGGGGGTCCAGGTGATGGGACGGTTGTCATTTTTTTTGGAGGGTTGGGGAATGGCGTGTATGAGTGGCTGTTGATGTTGTGCTGCGTGTTTTATGTGTCTGCGGTAAAAATTTAACATACCCAGGAAGCGGCGGAGTTCCGTCACCGTGCGGGGTTGTGGAAAATCACTGATGGCGTGGACCTTGTCCGAGAGGGGCTTGATGCCTTCGGACGAGACTTGGTGGCCGAGGCAGCGGACGGAGGGTTGGCCGAGAACGCATTTTTCAGTGTTAACGAGGAGGCCCTCGGCGGAGAAGATGTCGAGGATCTGTTGGAGATGGTTGAGGTGTTCTTCTGGCGTCCTGGAGGCTACCAGGACGTCGTCGAGGAAGCAAAAGACGAACGGTAGGCCTCGCAGGATGCTGTCCATATAGCGCTGCCATGTCTGTGCAGCGTTCCTCAACCCGAAGCCCATTTTCACGTATTCGAATAAACCGAATGGGGTAATGATGGCGGTTTTTTGGACGTCGGGGGGGTGGATGTTAATGTGATGGAACGCTCTTCAAATGTCGAGGGTAGAGAAGATAGTAGCACCATGTAGATGTGACGAGAAATCCCGTAGGTGGGGAACGTTGTAGAGATCCGGTGTGGTTTTAGTGTTGAGGCGCCGGTAGTCTCCGCAGGGGCGGATATCCCCATTGGGCTTCTGCACGATGTGGAGTGGAGAAGCCCAAGGGGATTTCGAGGGGCGGACGATACCGTCGGCTATTAGTTTGTTAAAGTGTTGTCGAGCTTTTGATAGTTGAAGGGGGTGGAGCCGTCGGGCTTTTGCTGTGATGGGGGGGCCGGAAGTCTCGATGTGATGTTGGACGGTGGAGATGTGGGCAGAGGGGCGGCGCTGGGGGCGGTAGTTGAGGAGGAGGCGTTCAAATTGTGTGGGGGGGTGGTTGATGGCATGTATAAACCCAGGTATGGGTTTATTTGTGGCGGGGTCTATCAGGCGCGCATTCCGGACGTCGACCTGGAGACCGAAATACGCTAGGAAATCGGCCCCCAGGATCGCCTTCTCCACGTCTGCCACGGTAAAGTCCCACTCGTACGCGAGTCCGCTCATGTAAACGGAGGAGCGGTACGTCCCGTACGAGGGGATGGTGGTACCGTTGGCGGCGTAGAGAAGTTGCCGGTAGCAGCGCGCCTGACGACGGAGGATATTATTGGGGAATATGGATAGCGCCGCCCCCGTGTCCACCAGGAAAGGCACGTTGGTTTTCTTGCAGCGCAAGAAAAGTCGCTGGTGGGTAGGCAGGGCGTTTTGCAGGATTGCGGAGGTGGGTATTTGTGCCGGCGGTGGGCGGTCCTCTTCGAATGAGACGCGGGGCGTTTTGTTGCCGTTCCGGAGGGGGGGAACGGTGGTGTGGGTAGGGAGGCTGGTCTGATTCGTAGGAGGTTGGTTGGTCCCGCCTCGGGAGGGGGGAACGGTAGTGGCGGCATGAGGGGCGGCCGGAGTGGGTTTCGTCCTGGGGGCGGGTGTGCAGGGCTCGTTCCGTGGTGGGGGAACGGTAGCGGCGGCGTGAGTTGCGGCCGGAAGGGTGGCTGCCCTGGAAGCGGGCGTGGAGGGGCCGTTCCGTGGTGGGGGAACGGTGGCGGCGGCGTGAGTTGCGGCCGGAAGGGTGGCTGCCCTGGTGGCGGGCGTGGAGGGGCCGTTTCGAGGCGGGTGAACGGTAGATGGTGGGGTGAGGGTTGCGGCGGCGCTGGCAGGCGCGGCCGGGAGGTTGGCGGCCGTGGCGGCGGCGTAGGAGGGGTATCGGGGCCTCGTGGTGGTGGTATGAATGCGGGCGGGGGGGGGGGGGGTCGGTCATGGTCCCCCCCGTGTTGGCGAGGAGGGGGGCCCGCCGGGTTTACCGGCGGGCGTCTGCGTTTCCCTGCTTAGGGGCGAAGGAGCAGGGGGGTTGGCATTTGCGGGCCTCCCCACCGAAGTTGACATGATAGAAACAACGGTGGGGGGGGTCCGCAGGGAGGTAGGTGGTGTCGGTGGGGCGGTTTGAGGTGGAGGGGCGTGCAGCGGCCGGGGACCGCCCTCTGCGCTGGCGAGGAGGGGATGCGTTGCGGCGCTCGGGTGAGCGCTGGCGACGGCGGTCGGCGGAGGGGTCGCGTCGGCGATCCGTCGAGGTGGGGCGACGTCTGTCGAGGGAGGGGGGCCGGTCGCGGTCTCGGGACTTGGTGCGGTCCCGCAGAGGCGGGGGGTGACGCGGCGTACGTACTTCGCTGACGGCGGCCGCTGTGGCCAAGTCGTGAACGGTGTCCGCAAGTCGCAGGAGGGGCTCGTCGGGACCGTCGAGATGGCTGGCCAGGGCCATCTGGATGGGGTGGGGGAGGGCACGTAACCAGAATGTGCGTGCGATGTCAGCGGTCATAATGCCCTGCAGCTGGTGTCGCAGCCGTCGGTAGAGGTGGGAGGGTTTCTGGTCGCCGAGGTGTTGAGGTTGGGAGAGGGCGGCGACTCGGGCGATCTTTGACGGCTGGTAGGTGTTGATGAGGCGGCTGCGGAGGTCGTCGTACGCAGCGGCGGCGTCGGGGGAGATATCTGAAGTCTGAAGCAGGATCTCGTATGGTAGTAACGAAATGATCCGAGAATATCTAGTTTTCTGGCTGCGGATGTTGGCGGCCGAAAATGCAGCGTCCACTTGGAAAAACCATAGTGCGGGGTCGTGCGTGTAGAAGGGGGGCAGCGACAGAGGGAAAGCTGCGGACGCCGTCATGACGTCGGCGGCGGCCGCGGCCGCAGCGGCGGTGGTGGCTGCGGTGGACGTCGCGGATGCGGAGGAGCCGGGCGGTGAGAGGCTGGTGAAGGGGTTGTCGGCGGCGTCCGTCGTCGCAGCGGTCGGCGGCTGCAGCAGGGACGGCCGGAGGAGCGGCGGCGTCGGAGAGTTCGGGTCCATGTCTGTAACTAAAATTCAAAAATTTGAGGTGGTTTTGAATTTAGAAATTCGCAATCGGCGGGAGCGGAGGTGCGTTGAGTTGAGAGTTGAGTGGTGAGGTTGGGCCAAGAATTGCGAATTTACACTGACTGTTGAAATTTGAATTTAAAATTTGGGACACCGAACTAGACTGGGGCGACACATGAGGTGGGAAGGAAGAAGGTTGAGTGAACGTCGGGTTCACCACTGTGATGAATTTAGAATTCTCATCACGGTGGCGTGGAAGGAAGGAAGGTGAGTGAGTGAATTTACCTAGGCGGCTGTAGTCAACCGTTCATCTAGGTAAAGGAGAGGAAAGGAGGAAAAGTCGCAGGCGGCTGTAATCAACCGAACATCTACGACTTGGGAGGAGAGAGAGGTGGATGAGGGAATTTTACCTAGGCGGCTGTAGTCAACCGTTCATCTAGGTAAAGGAGAGGAAAGGAGAGGTCCCTTGTCTAGGCGGCTGTATTCAACCGATCATCTAGACAAGGAGGAGGAGAGAGGAGGTGAAATTCTCAGGCGGCTGTAGTCAACCGATCATCTGAGAGGGAAGGTAAGAGAGAGAAGAGAGAGCTGGTTAGAGGAAGTGTCGAATGAATCTTGAGCTCCAGGATCCGGGGTTTTATAGTACTTGGGGGCCTCTCCCTCCAGCTCCTTGCAGGGAGCTGGTAGTGGGGCCCCAGGTTGAGTAACCCTGGGTTTTGTCGCCTGTCCCCACTCATATCTTTATTTACGGAGCTTTAGTTTGGCGTTTGGATATTGGTGAGAACTTAATATGATAGGAGTGTTCCCGGGAGGGACTCACGACAATTGTTATTCGATTTTATAAATTCATTATAGCATTTCGAAATTAGTTACCTAATTAAGATTTTTCATTGTATTTCGCAATTCTTCAATGTTACATGAAAATAAAAATACGATTGCACCAAATCAGCTGATAATAGCAATTATTTGACCTGTTTTCAATTCAGTGAAACGTGGCTGGCCTGCAGTTTTGGATCAGTCGGCCTGCAGTCCCAGTTTGCCGACTGAAGGTTACCTGCAGGCAGTCGTCGCACAGTGTGTGGTGTGTTTAAGGCTCAAATGGAGCCTGTGTGCGAAAGAACGAATATTTTAGGCCGAAAATGAAGTCGATATGCATAATACGGCGGACGGACACTGAATTTTGGTTTATTATTCTGTGAATAATAATACACCTATGTATTCGCTGAGAAAACATTTTTATAACACCCCCTCAAAAATTTTCCTTTTACGTTTCATGGAGCGTAGATTCCAAGACAGTTAAATGGCACTACCAATGATCAAAGATCATTTAAAAAAGAAAAACGCTGCAAAGTCTGTCACATGGGTTTATTATTATATTGGACATACCTACAGAAATATTGCTGTTCATTTATTGTTTCTTTCATGCGCAGTAATTGAAATAGTTTTATTATAGATGGTTTCCACCAATTTTGGCCCCCAAAAATACGACCTCGGCTCCTTTTGGTTTATTATTCTGTGAAATAATACACCCATGTATTCGCTCAGCAAAACATTTTTATAAAACCCCCTCAAAATTTTTTCTTTTCCGTTTCAAGTTGCGTAGATTCCAAAAACGCTGCGAAGTCCTTGTCACATGGGTTTATTATTCTATTGGACATACCTACAGAAATGTTGGCTGTTTATTAATTGTTTCTTACACGTGAAATAATTCGTATAGCTATTTCTGATGGTAGTTTTGGCCCCGAAAACACGGATCATGTAGGCTTGTTTTTTTTTTTCAAATTATCTATGATCATTGGTAGTGCCATTTAATCGTCTTGATCCACGTGTTGAAACTTTTTCTAGTGTCACTATACAAATTGATTGTGATTTCAGACGCTTTGCCAGGTTTTTGACTCATAAAAAAATCAATTTTGGGAGCTGAACATTTGGTAGAACCTCTATTTTCCACTCTTCGGTCAAAATCGACTTCATATTCGGTCTTCTCGTCCCCAAAAACATGGAATACAATACCTCAAAAGCTCATGTTACTAACATGTTGCTAAAACGCAAAAAGACCTATTTTTACACACATTTTCATCCATAACACCCCTGGGTATATTCCGATCGAGCTGCAAAGTTTCGGGACACAATTAGGGCCCAAATGGAGCATGTAAGGGAAAGAACGAATTTTTTAAACCGAAAATGAAGCCGGTACACGTGATACGGCGTACGGCGGACGGACATTGCATTTTTGGAATCTACGGACCTTGAAACGGAAAAGAAAAAATTTTGAGGGGGTGTTATAAAATTTTTTTGCTGAGCGAATACATAGAAACCCAAAGTGTCAACACGTGGATCAAGACTATTAAATGGCACTACCAATGATCAAAGATAATTTGAAGGGAAAAAAAGAGAAAAAAGCGTACCTAATTCGTGTTTCGGGGGCCAAAATTGGTGGAAACCATCAGAAATAGCTTATTAAATTATTTCACATGAAACAAACAAAAATGAACAGCCAAACATTCTGTAGGTATGTCCAGAAGAATAATAAACCCAAGTGACAACGACTTTGCAGCGTTTTTTAAAAATATTTTGTTTAATGTTTTATAAAGGGTTTAATTAATCACTCGAGAAAAGGTTGCTTTCATATTCGTTTTTATTCTGCCTATACGGCACGATGAGATGGTCGAAGGGGGTGGCGGTACGGCACTACCAACCGTTCACAAAATAATGTATTCCTACGGATACTACACCTCTCCCCTTTGAGAATAGAGTTTACAAAATAATTCTGAGAACACTTCATACATGGATAATTAATTAATATAATCTACGGGGTACATTGGTACATCAGTCTCTTCTATACATATTGACTTAAAAATGAATACCTACATCCTTTCTATTTTCTGCTACAACCTAAGAAATAATAAAAGTATACCAGTCTTTTCTTTTTACACATGGTAATCCAATCGATACCTTTTACCTACAACTAATATTCATCCAACAACCGTCTAGGTGGTTTTACTTGTCTACCAGCCCGTGTAGTGACAGCAGGCGTTTCTTTACTCGGCGCCATTTCGCTATTACGTTCAGGGATATTAGTCGGGCTAGAAAAACCTATTTGAATCAGGCTATTTGAATCAGGAGTGTGTGATGGTGAAACAGGGTCAATATTGGGAGAACTTCTTACTAAGGTGCAAGTGGTGGGATTAACTCGTTTTCTACTCTGGTTCATGTGTCTCACCCATTTCATATCGAAATCCGGAGCTAGTGCTTCTACACGTCTCGGACCTAGAATTTTTTGCACAATCCCAGGCACCCACTTCTCTCCCCCTGAGCGATAGCTACGAGCCCAAACCGGGTCGTTCACATTGAACAAGGGATGCTCTCCCCCACCATGGCCAGCGATCTGCCTCTTTTGCTGCTTTAGCACAAGCGCAGCCGTGGCGCAGTCCTCATTAAATCCAAACGATTCCGAATTCGGCGGCCAATTATCGCTTCAGCCGGTGATATGCCCGTGGTCAGATGCTGGGTGTTCCGGTAGTCCAACAAAAACCGCTGGATCACCAAATCGAGCGAACTGTTCTGATCGACTTTACCTAACGCTGCATGGATGGCACGTTTAACCAAGCGGACGGCGCGGCGTTTTCAGCTGCACCATTCGTACGTGGGCTGAAAACGGCGCCAGACTTGAAAATAACACCATTTTGGGCCAAAAAAGTTTGAAATTCGTCAGATAGGTACGAAAGATGGGTAATTGTCGGATACCAGAACCTCCGGCAGACTGAAACGGGCAAAGACTTGTCACAAAAGTTTTATCGTCGCAGATGCCGACATTGATCTGGTGGGAAACGCTTCTACCCACTTCGAATGACTGTCTATGATCAGTAGCACATAATGGCCATGGGTTGGTACTAGATAATCGATATGTAAACGAGTCCAGGGGGCGGAAGGCCATTCCCATGGAATTAACTCTGATTTTGGGGGATTATCTTTCACTTTAGCACAGTTTTGGCAGCTAGCCACTAGATGTTCGATTTCACTATCTATATGAGGCCACCATACATAAGCCCTTGCAAGCGCTTTACATTTAACAATACCCATATGGGAAGAATGAAGCTGCTCCAGGACTGCCTGGCGTAACTTAGTTGGTACTATTAAACGATATCCCCACAATAACACATTTTTGTCTACGTGCACTTCGTTTTTTCGACGGAAATATGGTGCCAACTCGTCAGGTACAGATTCGGACCACCCAGATTTTGTATAATTAATCGCTTTATTTAGAGAAGGAATATGAATATGAATATGAATATTTTACGACATCTTTATAGAGTACCAGTAAATCGGCGTTTTCAAAAACATAATTTAACGTTAGGTTAGGATCCATTTCAGGAGTGGTCGTGACAGGAAGTGGAGCCCTAGACAGCCAATCAGCTATATTTTTCATGCACTTACATGCTCCATCTCGTAGCTATAATTGGACAGAAATTGGGCCCATCGTTGCAGGCGGTTTGCAGCGCACGCTGGAATACCAGTTTTGGGTCCAAAAATAGCCAATAGAGTTTTGCGGTCGGTCACCAACTTCCATTTACGACCCCATAGATAAATATGAAATTTATGAACTGAGTGAATTATGGCTAGCGCCTCGCGATGAATAGCCGAGTAGGCTTTTTCGCTGGGTGACAGCGTACGACTGGTAAAAGCCACTGGTAATTCATCGCCGTTTTGTTGTATCAAACTGAGGACACCTGCCACTCCAACATTCGACGCATCCACCGTTAATTTTAACGGCAGTGCTGGGTCGTAATGAGCCAACGATCTAGGTATGTTTGTTTACGAGTTCTTTTATTTTTTTGAAAGCTTGATCGCACTCTGTGTCCCAAACCCACTTCGCTCCTTCCTTCAGGAGTTTGTAGAGTGGATGGAGGGTGTCTGTAACTTTCGGAATGAATCTGGAAAGGTAGGTGACGAATCCTAGGAAAGCTTGCAGGGTTTTGACGTCTTGGGGGTTTTCTGCCTCCACCACACTTCGTACCTTTTGATCGGTATTATGAAGACCTTTTGCATCAATTTAAAACCCAAGTATTAGATTGCCTCCTGACCAAAGACACACTTCTCCTCGGAAACTGTCAAACCTGAATCCTCTGATAAAACCAATTCGATTCTAGCCTTAAGATCTTCCAAATTTCTCCCTCCAGTCAAAATATCATCTAATAGGACAGCGATGGAGTCAGAACCTGCTAAAACCGATTCTATTTTTTTCTGAAACTTGCTCGGACCAGAAGCTATTCCAAACGGAAAACGCTTGAATCGAAAATTGCCCTTGTGGGTAGCGATTGTAGTATAAACCCGACTTGATTTTGGTTTATTATTTTCAATAATGAACCATTGGAATCGAGCATGAAAAAAAAAAATTCTGACCCCCCCTCAAAATTTGATGGTTTACGTTTCAAGGTACCTATGTAGAATCCAAAACTGCAATAAAAATATTTCTGTCTGTCCGCCGTACGCCGTACGCCGTACGGGCCACTTTTCTTAGTTACCATGAAAAAAAATTGATGAAATTCGGGTTATAGGTTCCGTTCGGGGTCTAGTTGGTCCTCGAAGCTCGACGTTACTGTCAGTCATCTCTAAGGGGTTCAAAATAGGGGTTGAAATTTTCAAAACGCCTATACCTTTTTTTTACGTGAATCTTTTTACGGTTTTAAATAGTTCTTGAACTTACGAGTTTTTTAAGATCACCCGGAGCACCGTACGTCCAGCCGTTCGTTCACAGTAAGGCCCCGAAGTTTGCATCGACAGGCATTTTCGACTCCAGTGTGAATGAAATTGTATACAACAGACGAAATCTCGTCACCAGGGACGCGCCGATTTTATTGGTGGGGTACCTAAGAGGTCGAGTTGGTTGTTCTGTGATATTATTTCATTTGAGAAATGATGTGCGTTTCTTATTGTTAGGTACTGTTTGCAATCGACAGAATTATTTTAGCAACATTTACCTCGTGATTTAGGTAGGTACCTAGTAACGAGTACGGGGTTAGGTATTAACCTACGGAGGGTGTGCGATCCGGCTGGATTTTGTTGATAGGTACTTTTGCAACTTGAACAACCGATGAAGTATTATTGATGGGTAAATTATTACACAATGGCAAATTATTACACAATGGCAAATTATTACACAACGGCTCATCTACCCAGAAGGGGATGGATTTTGTTAGGTACTTTTGCAACTTGAACAACCGTTGAAGTATTATTGATGGGTAAATTATTACATAATGGCAAATTATTACACAACGACAAATTATTACACAACGGTAAATTATTAAGCAACGGTAAATTATTACACCACGGTAAATTATTACACAACGGCTAATCTACCAAGAAGGGGCTGGATTTTGTTGATAGGTACTTTTGCAACTTGAACAACCGTTGAAGTATTATTGATGGGCAAATTATTACACAACGGTTCACTATTCTATCTCCGTAGAAGTGGAACCTATACAGGTAAATTATTACACAACGGTTTAGGGAGGTACCTAGTAACGAGTACGGGGTTAGGTACTAACCTACGGAGGTCCGCGATCTACATAATATGTGTAGAATAGTACATAATGTTATATAGAAGGGTTATCTATACGGAGACCTGTGATCTGTAACAGGAGAGTATTCTGTACAAAATAATAAACCGTTGTGCAGGGATTTGCAGCGTTTTTCAACTTCATCTGATGGTAAGCAAGAGACAAATCGATTTTACCAAAAACCTTGAACTTGCTGAAACAACACGTCTACAGTAGGGAGCGGGTGCTGGTCCACCTGCAGAAAAGGATTTACGGTAACCTTATTGTCGTGAGTCCCTCCCGGGAACACTCCTATAATATTAAGTTCTCACCAATATCCAAACGCCAAACTAAAAGCTCCGTAAATAAAGATATGAGTGGGGACAGGCGACAGAACCCAGGGTTACTCAACCTGGGGCCCCACTACCAGCTCCTTGCAAGGAGTTGGAGGGAGAGGCCCCCAAGTCCTATAAAACCCTGGATCCTGGAGCTCAAGCTTCATTCGACACTTCCTCTAACCAGCTCTCTCTTCTCTCTCTTACCTTCCTTCTCAGATGATCGGTTGACTACAGCCGCCTGAGAATTTCACCTCCTCTCCTCCTCCTTGTCTAGATGATCGGTTGAATACAGCCGCCTAGACAAGGGACCTCTCCTTTCCTCTCCTTTACCTAGATGAACGGTTGACTACAGCCGCCTAGGTAAAATTCACCCATCCACCTCTCTCTCCTCCCAAGTCGTAGATGTTCGGTTGACTACAGCCGCCTGCGACTTTTCCTCCTTTCCTTTCCTTTACCTAGATGAACGGTTGACTACAGCCGCCTAGGTAAAATCTCACTCATCCTCCTACCTTCCACTCCACCGTGATGAGAATTCTAAATTCATCACAGTGGTGAACCCGACGTTCACTCAACCTTCTTCCTTCCCACCTTCCCACCTCATGTGTCGCCCCAGTCTAGTTCGGTGTCCCAAATTTTAAATTCAAATTTCAACAGTCAGTGTAAATTCGCAATTCTTGGCCCAACCTCACCGCTCAACTCTCAACTCAACGCACCTCCGCTTCCGCCGATTGCGAATTTCAAAATTCAAAACCACCTCAAATTTTTGAATTTTAGTTACAGACATGGACCCGAACTCACCGACGCCGCCGCTCCTCCGGCCGTCCCTGCTGCAGCCGCCGACCGCTGCGACGACTGACGCCGCCGACAACCCCTTCACCAGCCTCTCACCACCCGGCTCCTCCGCATCCGCAACGACCGCCGCAGCCACCACCGCCGCTGCGGCGGCGGCCGCCACCGACGTCATGACGGCGTCCGCAGCTTTCCCTCTGTCGCTGCCCCCCTTCTACACGCACGACCCCGCACTATGGTTTTTCCAAGTGGACGCTGCATTTTCGGCCGCTAACATACGCAGCCAGAAAACTCGATATTCCCGGATCATTTCGTTACTACAATACGATATCCTGCTCCAGACTTCGGATATCTCCCCCGACGCCGCCGCTGCGTACGACGACCTCCGCAGCCGCCTCATCAACACCTACCAGCCGTCGAAGATCGCCCGAGTCGCCGCCCTCTCCCAACCTCAACACCTCGGCGACCTCAAGCCCTCCCACCTCTACCGACGGCTGCGACACCAGCTGCAGGGTATTATGACCGCTGACATCGCACGTACATTCTGGTTACGTGCCCTCCCCCACCCCATACAGATGTCCCTGGCCAGCCACCTCGACGGTCCCGACGAGCCCCTCCTGCGACTCGCGGACACCGTTCACGACTTGGCCGCAGCGGCCGCCGTCGGCGAAGTACGTACGCCACGTCACCCCCCGCCTCTACGGGACCGCACCAAGTCCCGAGACCGCAACCGGCCCCCCTCCCTCGACAGCCGTCGCACCACTTCGACGGATCGCCGACACGACCCCTCCGCCGACCGCCGCCGCCACCGCTCACCCGAGCGCCGCAACGCATCCCCTCCTCGCCAACGCAGAGGGCGGTCCCCGGCCGCTGCACGCCCCTCCACCTCCAACCGCCCCACCAACACCACCTACCTCCCAGCGGACCCCCCCCACCGATGTTTCTATCATGTCAACTTCGGTGGGGAGGCCCGCAAATGCCAGCCCCCCTGCTCCTTCACCCCTAAGCAGGGAAACGCAGACGCCCGCCGGTAAACCCGGCGGGCCCCCCTCCTCGCCAACACGGGGGGGACCATGAACAACCCCCCCCCCCCGCCCGCATTCATACCACCACCACGGAGCCCCGTTACCCCTCCTACGCCGCCGCCACGGCCGCCAACCTCCCGGCCGCGCCTGCCAGCGCCGCCAAAACACTCACCCCACCATCAACCGTTCCCCCACCTCGGAACGTCCCCTCCACGCCCGCCTCCAGGGCAGCCACCCTTCCGGCCGCAACTCACGCCGCCGCTACCGTTCCCCCACCACGGAACGGCCCCTCCACACCCGCCTCCAGGGCAAAACCCCCTCCGGCCGCCACTCACGCCGCCGCTACCGTTCCCCCACCCCGGAACGACCCCTCCACGCCCGCCTCCAGGGCAGCCACCCCTCCGGCCACCACTCACGCCGCCACTACCGTTCCCCCCCCCCCCCCCGGAACGGGACCAACCCACCTCCTACCAAGAGGACCGGCCTCTTTACCGACACCACCGTTCCCCCCCTCCGGAACGGCAAGAAACCGCCCCACGTCTCATTCGAAGAGGACCGAGCACCGCCAGCACAGATACCCACCTCCGCAATCCTGCAAAACGCCCTGCCTACCCACCAGCGACTTTTCTTGCGATGCAAGAAAACCAACGTACCTTTCCTGGTGGACACGGGGGCGGCGCTATCCATATTCCCCAATAATATCCTCCGTCGTCAGGCGCGCTGCCACCGGCAACTTCTCTACGCCGCCAACGGTACCACCATCCC
This sequence comes from Leptopterna dolabrata, assembly GCA_954871275.1. Lineage (NCBI taxonomy): Eukaryota > Metazoa > Arthropoda > Insecta > Hemiptera > Miridae > Leptopterna > Leptopterna dolabrata. The sequence continues at coordinate 4,669 of CATPAC010000284.1, read as the reverse complement.
CTCGTACGGGACGTACCGCTCATCCGTTTACATGAGCGGACTCGCGTACGAGTGGGACTTTACCGTGGCGGATGTGGAGAAGGCGATCCTGGGGGCCGATTTCCTAGCGTATTTCGGTCTCCAGGTCGACGTCCGGAATGCGCGCCTGATAGACCCCGCCACAAATAAACCCATACCTGGGTTTATACATGCCATCAACCACCCCCCCACACAATTTGAACGCCTCCTCCTCAACTACCGCCCCCAGCGCCGCCCCTCTGCCCACATCTCCACCGTCCAACATCACATCGAGACTTCCGGCCCCCCCATCACAGCGAAGGCCCGACGACTCCACCCCCTTCAACTATCAAAAACTCGACAACACTTCAACAAACTAATAGCCGACGGTATCATCCGCCCCTCGAAATCCCCTTGGGCTTCTCCACTCCACATCGTGCAGAAGCCCAATGGGGATATCCGCCCCTGCGGAGACTACCGGCGCCTAAACGCCAAAACCACACCGGATCTCTATAACGTTCCCCACCTACGAGATTTCTCGTCACATCTACATGGTACTACTATCTTCTCTACCCTCGACATTTCAAGAGCGTTCCATCACATTAACATCCACCCCCCCGACGTCCAAAAAACCGCCATCATTACCCCATTCGGTTTATTCGAATACGTGAAAATGGGCTTCGGGTTGAGGAACGCAGCACAGACATGGCAGCGCTATATGGACAGCATCCTGCGAGGCCTACCGTTCGTCTTTTGCTTCCTCGACGACGTCCTTGTAGCCTCCAGAACGCCAGAAGAACACCTCAACCATCTCCAACAGATCCTCGACATCTTCTCCGCCGAGGGCCTCCTCGTTAACACTGAAAAATGCGTTCTCGGCCAACCCTCCGTCCTCTGCCTCGGCCACCAAGTCTCGTCCGAAGGCATCAAGCCCCTCTCGGACAAGGTCCACGCCATCAGTGATTTTCCACAACCCCGCACTGTGACGGAACTCCGCCGCTTCCTGGGTATGTTAAATTTTTACCGCAGACACATAAAACACGCAGCACAACATCAACAGCCACTCATACACGCCATCCCCCAACCCTCGAAAAAAAATGACAACCGTCCCATCACCTGGACCCCCCAACTCACCTCCTCCTTCAAAATTTGCAAACAGGACCTAGTAGACGCCGCTCTATTAGCCCATCCCGATCCCCATGCTCCCCTTTCCATCACTACCGATGCGTCCGACTGGGCCATCGGGGCAGTGCTCCACCAGCACACCGGCGCCACCCCCCAGCCCCTAGGTTTCTTCTCGAAAACATTGTCCCCCACCCAGAAAAATTACTCCACGTTCGACAGAGAACTCCTCGCCATCCACGAAGCCATCAAGCACTTTCGTGACTTCGTGGAGGGCAGGCAGTTCTCTGCCATCACCGATCACAAGCCCCTGACCCACGCCCTCCTCCAAAACCGCAAATCCGCCTCCCCGCGTCGCCTCCGGCAACTCGAGTTTATCGGACAATTCACGTCCGATATCCGATACTTGCCGGGGGCTGACAACTGCGTGGCGGACGCACTCTCCCCACCCACCCCTACCCCCGCGCCGGTGGCGGAGCTACTGCCATTCCCCTCCCCCCAATCCCTCAGAAACAAACAAAACCCTTCCACTGACCCAGCCCTCTCCAACCTCATTTCCGCCTCCAAGTTGGAACAACTGCCGCCCCTCAACCTCTGGTGCGACGTAACGGCCGACTCGCCGCGCCCTTACGTCCCACCGGAACAGAGGCGACAGTTGTTCCTCCATTACCACTCCCTCCACCATCCTGGCATTCGGGCTAGCCGAGACCTTATCAAAACGCGGTACTTCTGGCCCCACATGAACACAGATATTCGTAACTGGGTTCTGGGGTGCCAGAAGTGCCAGCGATTCAAGGTCTCGGCCCACCCCCATGTTCCCCCTCAAACCATCCCCGACTCCCTCCCGTGGGAACATGTACATCTGGACTTAGTGGGCCCCCTTCCCCCATCCGAGGGGAAGAAATACTGCCTCACGATGATCGATCGTGCCACCAACTGGGTGGAGTGCATCCCGCTCGCCCACATCACCGCGGACGCCGTCGCGACGGCTTTCCTCACTCAATGGGTTAGCCGTTACGGTTGTCCGCGAACAGTCACGGTCGATCAAGGGAGGCAGTTCGAGTCCGCCCACTTTTCCGATTTACTACGTTCCCTCGGAATCCAAAAAATCCACACTACCCCGTACCATCCCCAATCCAACGGGAAAATAGAGCGGTGGCACTCGGTCCTCAAGCAGGCCATTTCTACATCAGCCAATTCCCCTTCCTGGACAAAATCCCTTCCCTACATTTTGCTCAGCCTGCGCACATCAGCCCGACCATCAGACCAAACCAGCCCCGCACAAAATGCCTTTAAAGACCCACTCCGTTTACCAGCCGACATTTTCACCCCAAATCACACACCGTCAATTAACAGGGAGCCGCTACACTCAACAACACCGACAAACGACACCACTTATCCCAAACGCTTTTTCACCACCACACACATGTACCTGAAAGAGCCCGGCATCCATAAAACTTTCCAACCACTTTATGCCGGGCCCTTTCAAGTCATCCGCACAACACACACCACCGCAACCCTGTTAATTGACGGCAAACCACATACAGTCCCGTTAGCCAGGTGTAAACCCGCACCTGTGCTAACCCAACCCCCTAACGCTATCAGTCTCCCGCCGTCCGTTCGCGATGCACCATCCTCTGTTCCCACAGCACCCGTCACCTCCGTCGTTTCCGGATTTCGATTCGGATCCGGAAATGGCGGAGATTCTCCGGGACGTTTTCGTCCCGGACCCGCTCTCACCCCTACCCCCTTCGCCCGGGCCCCCATCACCGCTTTATTTTTCTCCGCCACGGATCACCGGACTACCTCCCCGGCCCCGACGATGGAAGTACCCCCAGTGGCGAATTCTGCGCGAATTTCGCGCAGCGCAAGCCACGGGGGTACACCCCCCTTACACCCCCACAGACCCCTTGATGTCCTCCATCCTCCACGAGTTCCGCCTCGCGGAACTCATGCCCCCCCCACCCCCCGTTCAAATCGCGACCCCCCCCGTAAAATACAGACCCCCTCCTCCCGCCCTTCAACCGGAAATTTTGAATCCCCCAATTTTAACTCCCCCACCAGTTTTTTCAATTTTCGACCCCCCACTTTCGACTTCTCCCCCTCCAACGTTCCACCAATTTTAACTCCCCCAAACCCACAACACCCCCCTCCCCCCCTCCATCGTCGGGGATATCCCAAATAGTTTCCGCCGGGACGAAACGGCCCGGGCGGCGAAACGGACGGAGGGAGCGTCCCCACATCCCCCGCGTCCCGGCGGCCAAGTCCCCCGCCCCGCTCTGAGCAATCACGGCGGGGCCTTGAGATTCCGGGACGGTGCTGGTGTCTTATTAACCCACTCGCACTGTACCGGAACTCGAGGCCCCACCGTGGCCGCCTCACCACATCGGCCGCCGGCCGCTACCCCCCGCACACTTCACCCACACACTCACTACCACTCGCCACACACTCACCACACCCAGGAAACGGCGGATTCCAACACCCCGTTCCCTTCGGTTAACCAAATTTGTACATACCCTTCTACTATTGTAAATACTCATTCATCTTTTGTAAATACTCATTCATCTCTCATCACTACTCCTTCATCTTTTGCCCATACTCCCTGTAAATACTCATCTTTTGTAAATACCCCCTGTAAATACTCATTATTGTAAATACTCATTCATCCATTCTGATCACTTTTATAAATGCCCAATGTTTATAACTGCTGACCACTGCTGTAAATATCATCCTGTAACTCATCACCTCACACTTACCATGTTACCCATCCTACTTACTTACTATATTTACCATGTTAATGCCCCCTATGCTAATACTCTCTGCTTACCATATTAATCCTCTCTATACTCTATACTTACCATGTTAATCCTCTCTATACTCTACCTTCTTAATGATCTCTACCTACCATGTTACTCCTAGACTTAAGATTCGCCTTCAGCTCAACCACTTGTTTGCATCGGCCCTCAGCTCCTGTCACCTTGCGCCTTCAGCACCACCTTTTGTTTGCCGTAGCCCTCAGCTCCTGTCACCTTGCGCCTTCAGCACCACCTTTTGTTTGCCGTAGCCCTCAGCTCCTGTCACCTTGCGCCTTCAGCTCCACCACTATTGGTTCAAACTGGGGGGACCTCTGTCGTGAGTCCCTCCCGGGAACACTCCTATAATATTAAGTTCTCACCAATATCCAAACGCCAAACTAAAAGCTCCGTAAATAAAGATATGAGTGGGGACAGGCGACAGAACCCAGGGTTACTCAACCTGGGGCCCCACTACCAGCTCCTTGCAAGGAGTTGGAGGGAGAGGCCCTTAAGTCCTATAAAACCCTGGATCCTGGAGCTCAAGCTTCATTCGACACTTCCTCTAACCAGCTCTCTCTTCTCTCTCTTACCTTCCTTCTCAGATGATCGGTTGACTACAGCCGCCTGAGAATTTCACCTCCTCTCCTCCTCCTTGTCTAGATGATCGGTTGAATACAGCCGCCTAGACAAGGGACCTCTCCTTTCCTCTCCTTTACCTAGATGAACGGTTGACTACAGCCGCCTAGGTAAAATTC
>CATPAC010000282.1:0-69244 GCA_954871275.1 Leptopterna dolabrata | reverse complement strand
AATGCCATATAGCCCCCAAGTAGAGTCAATATGGGGATCCTGGGTACACTCCTGTTTGAACATGCACGTCAGTCTAACCAGCAGCTGGGGGCCTTAGCGGGTGGCGCCACCCCCTCACCCGCCCCTTACCAACCCCCTCACCCACCCCTTAACCCCTCCCCCTCCCCTTCGCCCCTCACCCACCACCACACTTCCCCCCTCGCCGCCCCCTCCCCCCCTTATCACCCCCTCACCCTCACACCCCCTCCCACCACCCTTTCCCTCACGCCCCCTTATCACCCTAACCCCCCTTATCACCACCCTCACCCCCTCGCCCTTAACCTCATCCACCCCATTACCCCCCCCCCCCCCACGGACATCGCCCTATCGCCCCCTGCCGCCTCCAGACCTCCACCCACCCCACCCTCCTCCTTAGACCCCTCCGCCCACAAACCTTCACCCATCACCCCCCACCCATCATCCATCATCACCCATCAACCTCCTACCACCCTCGCCCCCCCCCGCCTCATCCCCTCGCCGCCTCTCACACCACCACCCCCTCACCCATCACCTCCAACCTTCTGAACAATTCTATTCCCCCCACCCCCTGTTATCCACCATTATCCCCCAGCAGCTGGTCACAACCTTCTGGAACATTCCCCCCACCCCCTACCCAATTCTCATTTCCCCTAGAACCTTCTAGGACATTCCTGTTTTGATTATGAATACCTACCTAATTAATTTTATCAGATAATCATAATAAAGCCCCTCGGAATTTCTGGAAATACTGTTTGACCATAAATACCTACTTGACACTCAAAACAGTCGACTTATTATAATACCCACCTACTTATGTAAATAATATTAAGGTGAATGTTTGAAATGTTGATTCTCACCCAGACATAATGGGGAGATCCACCTATGAAAATATTTCATTATGATTGTAATTAAATTACCACCTCCAACCAGACAGGAACCAGCATGTCTCACCTTGTCCGAATGTGCGTCTCTGCCTCCCTGGCCCACCTATAATTGGCAGCCTTATGCTTTGCCCAAATCTACCTCAACATATTTAGATAATTTTTGCTACATCCTCCTAGACATGCCATGATAAATCTACCATTTCTATATTACCATTGCCTAAAGTTCCAACTACCTATGTCCCCTTTGAATTTGTTTTCAAAATTAACTTATCGTTAATAATAACTTAATGTAAAAGGATGGGATACCAAATGAAAAACAAGCATTTCCTTTTTTTCTTTTTATTCAAACCATAATATTTCAAAAATCTCAAAACAAAATTACAAAAAAAATATTTCATATCTTCCATCAATACATCCTTGATAAATAATGCTTATTTGATTGTAAATGAAATTCTCGTTGTATTCATCGATGCAATCTTGGGTGAGTGTTGTGAGGAGTCTTCTAGGTAGGTAGATTCTCGCTGGATAGGGGATCCCAATGGTGTTGTATTCGATGTGCGCCACTAATGCAGGGGGTTTATTGCTTCCTTCTTTGGGTGGGATGATTTGCAACCTTTTAATTTCGTAGGCTTGCCCTACTTGTAGGTCGCTTACTTGTCCAATCCTCGATCCTCCACGAAGAGTTGCATTCAGGCGTTTGGCGAGGTCCATGATGGATGGTCTTTTTTTTTTTACAGGAATTCAACGTCGTGTTTTCTGTTGAGTATTCCCTTGTAGACCAGGTTGATGGGATGATTGAGGAATGTATTCTTGTTATATTCTTCAATAACTTCGTTGGTGAAGCAGCAGGTGAACCTCTTTGGTAGGAAGACTTTGATGGGTTCGGTTTGTACATACCCCATATGGGGTTCCAATGTTGCAACAATTGTTTCTCCAAAGCGGGTAGTCAGCCGGGAGAATTCGACGATTTCGTAGGGTTGCCCAATTCTCAACTCACTAAGATTACTGATTCCAGTGGTTCTATTGTTGATAACGTTCAGCTGGGCATATAGTGAGCTCATGATTTCACTTGTTTCGGTGGTAGCGGTGGCAGTGGTGGTGGCAGTGGGTCGAATGAGGTAGATGCGGGCCGCTCGTCCTTATATAATCTCCGTAGCTACCCCCACCCACCTCCACCGTTCCTCCCTCTGATTGGCTACCGCCTCCCCCTCACCACCCACCAAGGCCCCGCCTACCTCTCGCTGTGTGGAGCGTTCACATGTTTGTTCTGGTTCAACCTTGTCCGCTCCTGTTCTATGTTGTCCGCTCCCGTCCAATCTTGCCCACAGCTGTGCTACCTACCTCCTCTCAAACTCTTCATTCAATTTTTTTTTAAGAATATTCATGTACAAACTTCACTAAAAAAATTATTGGATGAACAAATAAATAAAACAACGAGGATTCTTTTTTTCAAAGTTTATTCAGGAAGTAAAATAATATCATCTTCTCTTTCTTTTTGAAGTATAACAATGTGTTTCAAATAATAATTTATTCTCAAACAAAATTTTCTTAATGAAAATTATTACATAAAATCCAACGGCCTATGGCCTTTGATCTATAGGTAGTACACAATGTGGGATCAAAGTTGTGATGTACACAATGGTTCCCTAATCTGAATGGTTCTAGTAAGATAGCAATTTTGGGACATCCCAAATTTTCAACATTGACAAATGTCGGTCTTGAACTGGAGGAGATTTGTTGAAGTAGAAACTCAATCTTTTGTTGTCCCTTCACATAGATGACGTCATAGATGTTGGCGAGCCAGTTCATGATGCTCGGTAGTTCATTGTACTCCACATCACCTTCTTCCCAGGTAAGTCCATGGAGGTGACGAGTAACCCAATCATTGACTCGTATCGCTTTTTTGACATGGATACAAAGTCCTTCGGGGGGTTTGAAGATCCAGTTCTTTGAGGAGTGGTGATTCAAGTCGTAGAGGGATAGCTCTTTCACCACATATCGCATGTGGTTGTTGAGAAAGCATTGGATATCTATGACGACCTCTCTCTTCTGTGACGACATGTTCAATACTGAGAATCTACTTGCTCCCTCCCCAACTTTTATACCATTCGCCGAACGATGTTGGTGAGGGGGTTGTATTCGATAGATCGATCGTGGATAATTAGACAGTAGGCTGTAGTGTTGGTAGGGAATGCAGTACTTGACTCAAATTCTAACAAAACATCGATTGGTCCCGATTTGATTGATTCACTCTGTTTGGAGCAATCTAGTACAACTAGAGGTGCTGCTCTTTTGAAATTCATTATTGACAATAAAGGGTAATTTACATCGACACCATAAAAACTCTGCTGAAAGGTAGCATACATTCAGTAGAGTATAGCATATTGGTTTCTATCAAAGTTCACATTGAGATCATCATAAGGATAACATTTTGAGTTCAAAAATAGTTTGACATTTGTTAAACTACAATGGTCAAAAACAGTGGCACTCTTTTCCATAGTGTGCTTTCTACCCGTTTGAAATCCTAAAATAACATATCTCGGCTTCTCGACTGAAGATGATGTCTTCACGTTCCATACTTGTTTCTGTGTTGTAGGTAGTAGAGGGTATTCATATAGTTCCAAGCATCGAAAATCCATTTTAATTGACTTCTCCTTCTCCAGATGGCGGTAGAGTTGAAGCCGATGTGTGTCGTCCAGTGTCAAATAGGGTACTCGCCACGAGATACCAGTCAGCTTGATTATTGCCTTCTCTCTGACGCCGCCGTCTGCCGCTGGCGCTAGTGATGTGAAACAGTTTTCATCCCTTCTTGAACGGAGTAGGATCAATTCTTACTTCACGTTGATAACAACTTTTTGATAGTCTTCAAAGAATCAGAGTAGAATGCTTAATGGAATGCATACGTTGAAATATCCCTCGTTGGAGACTAGTTCCGTATCCCGTTGAGTGGTCCATCCGTAGGGCTCCAGTAGATTTTCCGTCCCCCTCACGAAGGACACATAGCCTTTCATTGTCGAAGTGATGCCAGGATTTCTCACACGATCGATTTCCGATCCACATATTTCGTAACGTATCTCATCAAAGAGAAACGGGAAGGGATTTGTGCTCATAGTTGCAGAGACAGGCTTCCCAGATTCGTCCTCCTTCAGGAAACGTCCGTGTATATCCAAGAAACTTTGACATGGTAGGGTAAATAGGTCTTGATGTTGGATGGCAATCCTTATTTCTTGTCCATGATCCAATGAACATCCATAGGGATAGTGAGAATGATATTCCACCCTCTCAATCCCACCATCTTCGATGACTCGGTGGTGCTCTTGTACATTCAACATGATGTTGTCACTTTGTGATCTATGTCGCAACTGAGCCAATCTCTTGCCATTACCTCCTTTTATACTTCTCCTCCACTGAAATCAGCAGTGTTGACCCAACTATTGTGTCGTGAGTCAAAACCCAACCATTTCACAAGTGCACGGCCATTACCATCTCGCCTTATTATCTTTTCAACCAGATATACGTTTGGATATTTGGTAAGCTGTAGCTCCTCTTCATAAAATCCACCTGCAATTGTCTTCTTGTCCGAATCTTCCAGTATATAGGTAGGTGGTATAGTCCTCTTCAACTTGACAATCTTGAATATCTCTGTAGACCAAGAGGAAGTGTATCCTTTCTCAAATTCCGCTTTCCTCTTGGATATCCTCACGTGATCAACCAATTTGAATTTGGGGCGGGATGGTGTACCTTTCTTCTCGTAGAGGGTCTTGAGTGCCAAGGCCTCTTTTTGTTTCCCCTTGACTTCTATTGGTGCCATCTTGATCGAGCGATGTTTTGATCTGTTGTACTTGTTGATAACATCCACAATAGCATCCATCCACTTGTAGGTTCCTTGTAGACTGAAACGTTTCCACAATTCCGTCTTCAACGTTCGTATGACACGTTCCACAATGGACGCTTTCAGGTTGCTGTATGTCGAATAATGGTTAATATTATGACTCTCCAATAACAGCCGCATTTTCCCGTTGTAGAACTCCTTTCCCTTATCTGTCTGCAGATGCCGCGGTAGGCGTGGGCTCGAATCATCAAATACTTTCTTGAATCCGTCACAGACTGCAGCACCTGTCTTGGATTTGAGTGGTGCCACCCAAACATATTTTGATAGACAATCAATGACTACCAGTATGAATCGATGTCCTCCGTTGAATCGGGAATAGGGTTGCAGCTCCAACAGATCCGCTTGCCATAGGTAATCTATCCCCTTTAGGGGTACTCTCCTCCTAGGATAATTCTTTCTTGCAGGTCGATGAAGCTCTTCCACAATTCTCTTCTTGACTTCCATCATTGCTCGTCTCGTCGTGTACTGATCCATGTTGACGGGTACCCATCCTTTTTTGTATTATCTTGGTACCATCTGTCGAGTTTTCTTCTTCTTCTGTTTCTTCATCTCCGTCTTCTTCTTCTTCTTCGTCTTCTTCTTCTGTTTCTTTGTCTCCGTCTTCTTCTCCTTCTGCTTCGTCTTCTTCTTCTGTTTCTTCTTCTTCATCGCCTTCTTCTTCTTCTCTTTCTTCTCCTTCTTTCTTCTTCTGCAGCTGACTTCCATCTTGATTCTTTTTTTTTCTGTAGTAGACTTCCATTTCTTGATTTCCCTACCTAATAATTGGAAAAGTTGCGTTCCCTACCTAATAATTGCGTTCCCTAATACCTAATATCGCTCAACTCCAAGTGTTCAGAAAAAAATAGAGACCTCACTACTCGTGCGCCGTGCGACTTGCCTTTCGGATACTTGGCCTCTTTTACACTGAGGAGCACAATCATTGTTTTGACCCCGGTTTATTCGCTGTTTTGTAAATAGACTCTTTATTATATGCCATTTTCGATGTTTCAAATCCACAAAACACACTTCTGATGAACTATATCTTTTCTTATGAGCATTCGTTTCGTTCAATATTTTCTTGTAAGACTGTAAATCGTGGTCCCTAATTATGCTCATATCTGGTCTTTTTGCAAACAATAATTCCAACAGTCCTCGAGTGCATTCGATTTTCATAGAGTTCCCTAGTTCGATCCTATCATTCTTGAATTCCACATAGCTGTCACCCATTGTAAATCGTTTTGATGCTTTGTCATATCGTATCCCGTATGTTTCATCAAAATCAGGGTCCCCATCAATCTTCTTCCGTATATATTCTGATGTGATGTCTTCATCTTTTCTTCTTGCTCCTTCTCCTTCCTCCATATTCGGTATTTCATTTTTTGTAGTGGTAGACGGTGTCTCAATTATTCTCAACTGGTCCTTCTTCAAATTTCCTTCTCCTCCAGTAGATGGTCCTCCTCCTCCTCCATCGGTCAGTGAAACCACAATGTATGGTATAATAGTGTTACCATCTGCTTTGATCTTCTCGTAGGGTGTTGATCTTGAACTTCTTCCTTCACTCTTCATTACTCCAGATGATAGATCGACGTCTGATGATCCATCCTCTTCCTCCTCGTAACTAGTTTTGAATATGTCCAGCACATTCGTACTTCTCCTTGTTCTCATCCTCCTTCTTCTTTTGTTGACGAATTTGAATTGATCTTCTTCTTCTTCTTTAAAATGAAATGGTGGTAGTGATGGTGGGAGGGCTGGTCTTATATGTTCGACTGCGCCTGCTACTACGTCACGGAGAGGTTCATATTTCCTTTTTAGCTTTTTTTTTCCTCTCTGCTCCTCCTTATCTGATTATATTTCTTGCGAATATTTTCTCGTACTTGCGCTATTGAGTTCTCCATGTTACTTCTTCTTCGATGGTTGACAAGTAACTGATTCCCCCTCCTGCTCCCTCAGGGTATTATATATGTATCGAACCCTTGACGGTAACGACCAGTGCTGACACCACATTCTTTATCAATAACTAAAAATCCATATTGATGTTGCTCCCAACATAATGAACAAATTTCCTTGAACTTGTTGAAACTCATATCCATGTTGACATGATCGTCATAAATTTTTTTCATGTTCAACGTATCTTGACGAAATACAATTATCAAGTTCGCACAATCTCGCAGTAAATGTTTAGGGATACGACAATAGCTTTGCGCCAGATAAAAACTATCAGTCTGGCTGTGACGGTCCATACTAAAATACATCCTAATAGGTACGCTCCTGTTTTTCACAAGCAATATCATCAAATATCATAATCGAGTTTGGGTTGGTTTGACAGGGCAGTGGGACATCGTCACTATTCGAGTACCTATACATAGAATCCTATTTCGTTCAGAGGTCTTAGAACATTGCACAACTGAATGTATCCCGGTTGAAAGAGCGTTTTCGAAAAGAGATAGATATTTTCAAATTTCAAACCTAATGAAGAGTACAATAGATTGAGCATTAAATTGGTTTTGCCGCCATTCGAAGTTGCACATATGATGCATCGTATGCTATTTGGTAGCAACTCGCTATGCCTAGTTCTCGCATCGTGCATGGTGGCATCGTCCTCGTTAATATTTACGACGGGAAGGCTGACGTCTAGTCTACGCAACTGCATGTTGAATAATGTGACTTTTCTACCTAATGCGCCCCTATTTATACACTTTTCAATGCTACCACCACCACCACCTTTGAAAATATAAAACTGTGTGTTCCCTCCCTTCATTCATTCATCCACATTCATTCAATAATAAATTACATTCACTCACACATTCATACCGGTCAGAACCAGTAAGGGAGAGGGCAACCCGGTTCCGACCCTCGAGCCCACCCACGCTTTGAGTGGAGCAAGGAGTATGCAACAATTGCCGGTTGTTGTAAGCCGAACAAAAATTAAGGATTCGAGGAGGAATACTTTAAATTCGTTCCACAAAATAAGACTACAACCGACAGAAGAATATCCGTCACTTGCTCCGGCAACCCCCGAGAAAGCGAATAACGATTTCCAGCTGCATACGCAGCAGTTTGGTTGCTCCCGTCGGTCTTCTACCGGAGTTGCCTCTATTACTGGTTCTACCTTTATTACATTCACACGGGAGGTGGGGGATGGAGTACTTTGAGATAATATTCCTCGCATCCCCACTATTATTCCTACACCTAATTGACTAGAAAATTTAAAAAATTTAAAACCTAATGACTAGAAATCCAACAATTTGATAACCTAAAATTTTAAAATCGTATAATTTGATAACCTAAAATTTGAAGATCCTATAATTTGATAACCTACAATTGGAAAATCCTACAATTTGATAACCTACAATTGGAAAATGCTAAATTGAAAGAATTTAAAAAAAACACTATACGGAGCATTATTCCTCACGCAGGCTATAATGTCCTATGGCTAATGTGTCGATGCCATTAGGTAAAATGTGACGTTTGTCGTCGTGTGGGGAAAGCGATATTTTATTTAAAACGATACTTTGAACATTGTGGGACTTTGACCTAATGCTGGTGCAGTCATGGCGGCTTATTGTGGAAGAAGTTATACATTTTAGGTAATCATCAACGGTGATTTGGTCTTGCACTACGGCCCGTTGGATACCTTTGGCCCGCTTGTATTCTTTGCCCTCGATTTCAATACCGTACATTTTGGATCTACATGCTACAAAACGATATATAATCTTCCCTGCCGCCTCGTCCTTGAATCTACCCAAACACTTTTTGTATAGGGGGGAATAAAGGGGGTGTTGTGTTGGGTAGTTGGAGGTATCGAGGTACCGATCTGCCATTTCCCCTTCCATATCTTTATAAAAATCATTTGTCTTTATCGTCCATATGAAAGAGTCTGTATCCATGTAATTTAACTTGAGGCGATCCCCTGGATACTTGACCTTCCTGACGTCATACTGGTACTGGTACATCACCATCTTTGATAAATCTAAAACTGCTTGTCCTACGTAGATGGCTTTGTTAAAAAGAATCGAAGTTTTCCCCATTTGTATAGCCACCAAGTCTTCGTTTAAAATATCTGAATCTATAAAATTTGATTTGGCAATTAGCTTCTCCGCCTGCCTATAGGAGGTGGCTAATCTGACGTCGATACGTTTGCGGATCTGCTCGCACGTCTTCCCATATATGGCATTGTTATAAAGTTTGAATTGGTCTTTTTCAAAGTCGTTTCTAGAATTCTTGCGAAGCTCATTGTTCATGTCTATATAGGGCTTGAGCCATTTCGATTGGCGGAACTTTATGGCTCGATTTATTTTTACTAATACAAGACCATGATCGAGAGCTTGTTTTAATGCCATGTAGTGTACCACATAATTCTTTCGGTTGCCCAAATGTGCCACTAATTTTCCCCCGACATTGGGCAACTTCTCAGGGAAGAACGGTAGATCACTGTGATCGTCGTGGAGTTGATCCGGGTATTCTACATCTACATCCAACAAGTAGCCATAAGGGTCATCATCTTTCAAAGTGTCTAATTTGATGGTATCCGGATCAACCCATGAAAACTCACCTATAGGGAGGGGCTTAGTCATAACCGTAGCATACAATGCGTTGCAATCTTGGTACGTTATGTAAGTATTATCTTTCGTGGGGTCGTAGTGGGGGGCGTATTTATTATTTGCTTTAGAATACCGCCCTGAAGCTTGTACTAGGCCTCCACGAATACCTGATTCCACCATCAAAAGCATGTTATACTCGGTCAGCAGCTCTAATTTGACTTTTGTCATTCGTAGCATGCTGGACCATGTCATGTGGGGCGTTGTGTAAAATTGGGCGGGGTCAAGTTTGTGGGATTTTAGCGTCACATCCCTAAACGCTTCAAATACCTCAGCTAGAAGAAGGGTGTCAATTTTTAAATAGAGATCGTGATAGTCACCGAGGGTTTCACAGTTGAATTCCTGCCACACATTTTGGGCCCGTTCATACTCCTCCTCAGAAATACCCGCATGCCTCAATTTACTATAAAACTTATCAATTGGCGGCAATTGGGTTTCGAGGAAACGGTCCCAAGAATCCATATACTCGTATGGGTAAACACCTTTCTGCTTGACGAGCTCTAGTAAACGGGGATCGGGAAAATAACGGGGTAAAATGTTAAAATCATTTAAATTTTGACTCAGATGGTCGAGGCTATTAGATAAAAATCGGTAACTATCTAAAAATCTGATGCAAAATCTATTAGAAACATACTTGCTAAAACTAATATATTTTTCAGAGTTTGCTGCAATTACTTTAATTCTTTTGTTATCTACTGCATTAAGATTTGGAATTAAGAAATGCGAATCGTACTCAGACAGATTATGGAAAAATACAGGCAGGAACGATGGTGCCTTAAACCTAATATTGCAATTATTGTGGGCAGCACCCCGGTACATGCCTGTGATGTGACAGTGGTCATATACTTTTCTGTTGTTTGAACTGAATGACTTGTCGCACATGTAGCAAATAGTGGCAGCGTCATGATCCATTTGTTGAGCTACATTAAGTGGGATCATGGGAACTTTGCGGGCATACACCTTCTCCACTTCCTGAGCTATATACGTCAAGAAAGTCATCAGCTTCTCGACTACGTCTGGACCTCTGTATGAAAAGAACTGTTCCAAGTGTTGGGCATATGGTAAAACTGAGGGATCAATCGATAAAAATGCACATGCAGAGTTAGGCTCGTGTCTGTTATATGGGAGTTGGTAGGAGTTATTCGGATTCGGTGGGCAGGATTGCACTGTTGGTAACAAGCATTCGAAATCGCCATATACTACAAATGGAACCCTCAGTGCTAGCTCAACCTCCTTAAATTCAACGAATTTTTTTTCCTCCTTGGGCATCGAAACAGCCACAGGTTTATTCCTATTACATACATTTTCATGAGCTTGTAAATCTCCTGAAAGTGGATCGATTTTCTTATACCACAAACAACGCTTACATATATTTATTCTTTCTTTATGTTTCGTAATTTGACTGCGAACTAACTTGTTGAAATCCTTAATGTAAACGTAGTGCCTATTGTCCCCTTCTTCTAGCATTAGGAGGTCCCTGTGGTCATCCAACTCCCTATCCACGATCTTCTTTGGGCACACAATATTCTTTTCGTTCAGAGTAAATACATTTATAGAAATGTTGTTTTTAGCTTCGAATATTTTAATGTCGTGTAGGGAGGTGGGAAAAGAAACGCAGCTGAAATCGTAGCGGTGAGGGATATTCCGATATTGAAATACCCTCCTTACATGATGTGAAACGAACTTCGCTAAAATGGCGTAATAAAAGCAACGGTTGTCGTCATTTGGGACACTGATACACGCTTTTCTATCAGCTATCATTTTAGGCAACTTAATGGGTCCAGCCCCTCCACGTAATGGGGAATATTTGTTTATTTTTAAGCGCAGCCCACAAATTAATTCCAATTTCCACCCACTCTTCTTCAGTTCTAATTCTGTTAATTCATCGTTCAGCTTCTTAAACATGTTGTTTAAAATACTTTCAATTTCTGAATGATCGAATAAAATTTCATTCTTTACTTTAACGTTGGTCTCTAGGTTTTCATTTAAAATGTTCACCATGCGGCAATCGACGAATATATTAAATTTGACGGGGCCGTGATCAGAGAGGTTTTGCACTAAAATCCGAGTTAACCTGTGCCTCACGTCATGTAAAAATAATGGCAGATCCAGTATAAAATTTGATTGTATAAAATATGAAGCGATTCGACTTTTAAATGCTGTTTCATAGGGTAAGATAAAATCAATATTAGGTTGAGTGGCCAACAAGTTTCTTACATGGGGGTCTGTGGGCCTTCTGCTATTGTTAACAACAGATGGCACTGTACTACATAATGGTCGGTGGGCTTCAAAGAGGGCTGCACTAGCAAATTGTCCACCACAGGTATCACATAATAAATCAGATTTACACCCTAGTTCGTGCCTTATCTTATCTAATATGTCTTGAAAAACTTCCCCACATTTCGCACAATAAGAAATTCTAGTGTGTAAAATTTCATGATTGATTCGTTCAGACGGACTATTAAACGCTTCCCCACAATACTGGCAAATACAGTGAAAAAAATCGACATCTTCTGGTGGTGGTGGGGGTGGGGAAGAAAACCGCGTTTTTTTAAGCGGGGGCGCGTCACAGTTATTATTATGGGCAGGAGAATTTAAATTACTGCCACACCTGTCGCATAATACGAAATCATCGTCAGCCGTCCTTTGCCCACAGGTTCCCTCGTGCTGCAATAGCATATAGTGGCACGGGAAGGGCAATTTGCAAAATGAACATGTTTTGGATGACGATGCCATTTTTACTAAAAAAAAAAAAAAAAAAAAGAATAGTATGCTTCCAATAAAAAAATAGAAAAGTACTCTTATACAGGTAATTAAAAAAAAATCAAATAAACCCTTTTTTTATGGGAAAAAAATCAAATTAACGCTCTTCTATGAAATGGAATAACAATGAAAAAAAAAGGAAAATTCTCTTTTAAGGAAAATAAATTAATTATGAAACCTCTGAACAAGAAAAAAAAAATGAACGCGAAAAGGGGACCAAAAAATTGTAAATAAGTAAATCCTTCTTCGAAATTGTGTCTCAAGAAATGAGAAGAGAAAAAATATTATGGAGTATAAAAACAAATAGAAAAAAAATAGAACACTACTATGAGAAAGGGGTAAAAACTGAGTTGGGGTAAATTAAATAAATACTTCTTCAAAGCTTGAGGGGGAAAAAACTATCGTAGGAGATGGGAAAAAAAAGAACACTATTATGGGAAAGGGGGTGAAAAATCTGTGTTGGGGTAAATTAAATAAATACTTCTTCGAAAGTTGGGCTCAACTAGTGAGAAAATCTATTGCAGGACGTGGGAAATGAAACAAAAAAAATTATAGAGAAGGGAAATAAATGAAAATCAAAGTAAAGTAAACACAAAATGAGTGAGGAAAAAAATTAAGAAAAAACTTCTACAGTTATTGGGAAAATATTAAGGGATGGGGGGGGGGGGGGGTGCTGGTACTTCCAAAAAAAAACGAATTTCCTAACAAGAAATTAATAGGTGTAAATACCTTAATGGTTCCTATTTATTTGGTGCTGAGGAAACTGGAGTACTGGAAGTCAGGAGCAGAGAGAGAGAGAGAGAGAGAGAGAGCTGTTGCTGTGTTGAGAACTCAGAACGAAATGTGGCTGCTGGGAGGCCCGCTGCTCCTTATATAGGGTGGGCTGAGGCGCGCATGTTCAGACCTGCTGAGGCAGGTGGGTGAGTGGCCTGGATGATTGTTCAGACCTGCTGATGCAGGTGGTTCAGTGGCCTGGGTGATTGTCCAGACCTTTCCAAATTTGATTAGACCTGCCCACACAGGTCCTTGTAGGCATAGCTTTGGTAGATATTGATTATCTGATAATCCATGGTTCAGACATCATGTCCCCTCAGGATAGGGAAAGGGGGGTAGGGGGCACTTTATTATGATTACCTGATACAATTAATTAGGTAGGTATTCATAATCAAAACAGAATTCCAGAAAATCCAAGATGGTGGGAGGGGTGGGGTGACGTCATTATGATTATTTGATAGGGACAATTAATTAGGTAGGTACATATTCATAATCAAAACGGAATTCCAGAAATTCCAAAATGGTGGGAGGGGTGGGGTGACGTCATTATGATTATTTGATAGGTACAATTAAGTAGGTAGGTATTCATAATCAAAACAGAATTCCAAGATGGTGGGAGGGGTGGGGTGACGTCATTATGATTATTTGATAGGTACTATTAAATAGGTAGGTATTCATAATCAAAACAGGAATGTCCCAGAAGGTTCTAGGGGAAATGAGAATTGAGAAGGGGTAGGGGGTGGGGGGGGGGAATGTTCCAGAAGGTTGTGACCAGCTGTTGGGGGAATGGTGGATGGAGGTGTGGGGGTGGAGATGGAAGGGGGTGTGGGGGGGGTGGAGGGGCGAGGGGGTGAGGGGTTATGGGGTGGGTGAGGGGGTTGGTAAGGGTGGGGTGAGGGGGTGGCGCCACCCGCTAAGGCCCCCCAGCAGCTCGTTAGACTGACGTGCATGTTCAAACAGGAGTGTACCCAGGATCCCCATATTGACTCTACTCCCCCAGCAGAACGGTATCGCCGAACGGTATAACAGAACCATCCTTGACCTCTCGAGGTCCATGTTGATTGCTGGTAATTTGCCAAAGAGTTTTTGGGCGGAGGCCGTTAGTACAGCAGCATACATACGTAATCGGTGTCCCACTACTGGCGATAATCGAATTCCTGAAGAGAGGTGGACGGGTAGAAAACCAAGCGTTCAACATTTCAGGCCTTTTGGGTGTATGGCTCATGCCTATATCCCAAAACCTCAGAGAAGAAAACTGGATGGCAAGACGAGGGATTGCATCATGCTCGGCTATGCCGGGGTTTCTAAAGGATACAGACTGTGGGATCTGCAAGGTCATAAGATTTTGATGAGTAGAGACGTCATTTTTGAGGAAAACAAGTACCCTTACAGCGAGTCCAAGGAACTTGACTACTCAGATCTTGCGGAAAGGACACCTGGAAAATCAAAAGGAGTCAGAGACGATAGAGAGAGTCAGGTATCAGAAAAGATCATGGTAACTGAAGACCTGATGGATGAGGAAGGAGGAAGGAACATCGAAGAAGAGCAATATGAAGAGCAAGAGAGTGGAGGCATAATGGAAGTGCAGAAAGAGGAAATCCCATGCTTGGACGTACGCAGTAACGTAGAAAGAGGCCGAGAACAAGGTAGTACACAACGGGAAGCAAACAAAGAAAGCAAAAGGGACGAAATTCTAACGAAGCTAAGAGATCGGAGTACAGTTAGAAGACCTGACTTTTATCAAGCTCACCTGAGTACCTCGCAAAACCCAGATCCGAAATCATTCAAGCAGGCAATGCAAGCATCAGACTGCAATCTTTGGTCAGCAGCAATAGAAGAAGAACTGGCTTCCTTAACAGCAATGAAGGTTTGGGAACTGACTGACTTACCACCCGGTAAAACAGCAGTGGGATGCAAATGGGTTTTCAGGAAGAAATACTTGGCCGATGGGAACATAGAGAGGTACAAGGCAAGGCTAGTAGCTAAAGGCTACACGCAACAGCCAGGCGTTGACTTTGGTGAAACATACAGTCCTGTGATCAGCCTTCCTTCAGTAAGACTCATTCTGAAATGGGCGGTTGAAAACACCTGGTTGATACATCAAATGGACGTCAAAACTGCCTACTTAAATGGGAAGCTAAAAGAGGAGATTTATATGAAAATACCAGGAGTAACAGAACCAGGCTGTGAAGGAAAAGTTTACAGATTGATTAAAAGCCTGTATGGGTTGAGGCTGTCAGGCCGCTCCTGGTATGAAACACTGGATGAAAAATTACAGAACGGGGGGATGAAAAAGTGCAAAGCGGATCCCTGCATTTACTACCTAAAGAAGAATGACAGCTTCAGAATAATATCAGTATACGTCGACGATTTAATCCTAATAACTTCGAGTCAAGGCGCCATGGACGAAACAAAGCAAATGATCAAGAGCTACTTTGATCTAAAAGATATGGGGCCCCTACATTACATCCTCGGCATTGAAGTGCGGAAAATGGAAGATGGGTCTCTAGCGTTAAATCAGGCAAAGTACATTAAGAAAATTTTGAACGAATTTGGAATGATGGATTGCAAACCTGTGAGAACTCCAATGGAACCCAACCAATGCTTGACCAAAGCCAACTGCCCTAAGACAACAGAGGAGGTGGAAGAGATGAAAAATGTACCTTACAGGCGGCTTGTGGGCAAGTTGATGTATTTGTCCCAAGCAACCCGCCCTGACCTGGCATTTGCCATCTCCAAACTAGGGCAATTTTCATCAAACCCAGGCAGAATTCATTGGCAAGTTGCAAAAAGGGTCTTGCGGTACTTAAAGGGTACCGAGAACTACGAGTTCAAAATCGCCAAAACATCAGGAGGAGATGAAGTTACGGTGCAAGGGTTTTCAGACGCGGACTGGGCTGGAGATCGAGACGACAGGCGATCAACTACGGGTCTTTTGATCAAGGTGAACGGTACGCCCATCGTTTGGAAATCACACAAACAAACTTCAGTGGCTCTCTCCACAATGGAATCTGAATTTGTCGCCATAGCCTCCTGTAGCGTTGAAATGCTGTGGCTATCTCAAATTTTGCGTGACGTAGAGCGTACTATGCCAAGCGAACCCTTGATACTGTGCGATAACCAGTCGGCATTGAACTTCGCCAAAGGAAACAGCGTTTCAGCCCATTCGCGACATATCGACATAAGATATCATTTTTGAGAGATCTGGTTAAAGATGGGAAGCTTGGGATAGATTACGTTCCGACTAAAGATAATGTGTCTGACATCCTCACCAAGCCTTTATCCAGATTTCGTAATGAAGAAATCCTTAAGACTATAGGAATAGAGAAGATGAAGAACGGAGGTGAATCTGTTGGTGTTGATTGTTGATAAGGATAACAAGTGGCCTTGGTTTCAAATTACGCGTTGTAATTTTAGATTCTTCACTTTAGTATTTTACCGTGTCACGAAATATATATGTCACGTCTTGTGCTAACTGTGAGCAATTTATAACAATGGGGGGTCTCCGTCTCGTTCAGGGTGATTAGGAAAGAGGCCATCCACTATTCGGTCCTTGAAAGCTGCATCTAGGTTGGCCCCACCTGACATGCCCTTCAGCTTTTAGATCGCAATCCTGTATCCCAGGCCCCAGGGGTTTTCTTCTATTTCTTCGGTGAGTTCCTTGCACTTGGCTATAGCCTGCCTTAATCTTTTTTTAGCTGCCTTGAACTCAGCAGTTCTGGTGGGAAAGTTCTGGGAGTCCCTGGTTGTCCTTTGAGCCCTACGTCTTAGTCTGAGGCATGTTCTTCGGAGATCTGCAATTTCGTCGTTCCACCAATAAGCAGGTCGCCTTTGGTCCTTTCCTTTCATAGGCATTAATTAGGATGATACGTTTGGCCGCGAACAACTAACTTGTACTTATCAACAAATCGGTGAAAACGCTGCAAATTATTACACTCGGTTTATTTTCTTCCTGTAGGTATAGATTCCTGCGTGGATTACTGTTTCCTGTGGTCGATACCTACCCTCGTGTTCCTAACCTCGTGCTACGGAAATCCCAAATCGAGTACTGAAACCGGTAACTACAGCAATTACAGCTTCAAATACCTACGTGTGGTGGACTCAAGAATTATATCTATAATTATTTGTTGTTATGTATTTCAAAAGATTTGAAAGAAATTTCTTCTGCGTAGTTCAAAAAAATGGTCCTGAAAATATCTTCAAGATTGGGCCATAGGTTCATGAGTCCTCATATTTCGCACTTAATGAAACAAATGATGGGAGCGTTTTGAAATTCATACGGGACCATCTAAAAGTTACGCCTCAACTATCCACCTAATTTGAACCCAATCGTACCTTTTATTCTTGAGAATTTAGAAACTTCAAAAACCCATCAGCAATTCGATATGAAAGAAGAAGGGCCATGATGGTAGCATGTTTGAGAGCTGTTGAGAACGTTCTGGAGCGTAGGCAATGTGCGTTCAACTTAACCACTTGATACGTTGAATGGAGTTTTTATTTTTGGTTTTCCCATTCCTTGGTTGACTAATTACTACATTACCATTATTTTTCAGGAACAAACGTAAATTTTACGTAAGGATGGTTAAAAGATTACTGTTGGAGGATTCACTCGTTAAGCAAGAAAATACTGTATCCCGAACCGTTCAGAATCTTTTTGAAAGGAAACACCTCAACTGGCTCATGTTCGCAACGGAATTATATTTTCATCTTAAATTGGATCGAGGATGGGAGAGCATTGAAGCACGAATCCTGAAGCTCTTTGGCTATATCAAGTTTTTTAATGATAACGAAAAAAATATTGAAGTGGATGAGAACTTGTGGAAGGAACTCAACCGTGTCTGTGACGAGAGTCTGCAGGCAATGTTGAAATTGTTCGACTGTAGTATGAAAAAGCGTTATGTGGACATCAAGTGTCAATCCTCGAAGTTCTATAACCCTTACCCAATTAATATGGTGGTGACAAGACCTTGTGAAATTGAAAAGAAACGCAAAGATTCAAGGTGCAAAAGTGTGAGGAAAGACCCATATGACGATGGTACATTGGGGCAAACGCTAAAAACCATTGGTGGAAAAAGCGATATCATGTTTCACAAACGAATGCTCCGATCAGTAGAAGATGACCACGCTCGGGAAATACTTAGCAAGTACGAGTTGAGTCGCTTCATCTGTCATGGTCGAGAAGATGTAAGTTCACTTTTTCATAGGCAACTACCTTAGCATTTTTGTCTTGAACTGATGTTGATATTGAATAGACAAATTAATTTCAAAAGGAATGAATGGTTAAATTAGGGAAGAACAACACCAAGTTTGCCTTATTTGTAGCAAGTGTAACTCTTATGATGTGATATTAGGGAAGGAATTAATTACTTGATTCCCCCCTACAGGTGAAGATGCAACTAGATTTCCGAAGAATCAAGAACGATGTGATGAATATGTGGGATGCAGAAGGTAACAACACTGCGACTATCATTCAACAGCAAGTGGACACAGCATTGATGTACTGGAATGAGAAGAGATTGTTAACGAGGTAGGTGAACCTTATAGTTTTTACATTCCAGTTAATTGCCGCATCCTGAAAACACCCCCAAGATAAAACGCTGCTGTTGTGAGCGTATGTGTGCTGGATGCTCACAGCATGGTGGATGAAGGCGGATGAGGATGGATGAGGTCAGATGAAGGTGGATGAGGAAGGAGGTGCTCCTTCAGAGTCTTTTCAATAACGCCCCGCGGTTTTCACCACAGTAGGCGCTATAGGGTGAGGCTGCCCGCGGTTTTCGCCAAAGCAGACGCCTGGGATGTTGGAGCTAGTACCCCGCGGTTTTCACCACAGCAGGTACTAGTGGAGAGGAAGGTGTCTCACGGTTTTCACCACAGCAGACACTGGGCGTATGGAAGCTAATACCCCACGGTTTTCACCACAGCAGGTGTTATTGGAGGAGGTATCCCGCGGTTTTCACCACAGCAAGTGCGAGGAAAGGAGAGAGAAAGGGCGAGAAATAAGCCCTAAGTTGGGGGTCGGATCGTCGAATGAAGAGCTGGGCCAGAAGGGCTGGTTTTATAGGGACTTTTCCACCCGTCCCCTGTCCACAATTGGCCGTTATGACCGTTGAGTCAGTTGCTGGTTGCGGGAAACCCTCAGTCTTGACCAGCTCAGCATTCTCCGTGTTTATTTGGTTAAATATCTCGTAAAATTACGGGAGTGGTTTCTGTGAGGGAATCACGAAAGAGGGCCCCCCAGATTTGAGCAAATAAACAACGGAAATGTCGCTGATGGCGGTGCAATGTTATAATGTGTGCTGAAGGTGAGAGTATATGGTGGGCGAATACACTGGTCACAGAGGGCGAGGTGAGAGCGGAAAAAGTACAGTAGGCCCAGAAGGCCAGACGGAAATACAAGAAATGCTGAAGGCGAGATTATATGTAGAAGAGGCGGCACGGGCGTAGGCGTCGTGCGGGCGAGTTTGGAGTGGTGCGGCGTGGCATGGTAGACTGAAATATGTAGAGAGCCGAGATCGTGTATAGGCGGAGCGGTCGGGGCGGCAGGCGTTTGGGGGGTGGTAATGGTGGGCGTGGGTCGTGGAGTCGGCGGTGTCGTGTGTCGGGCAGTTGTCGTGGCTGGTTGTTGTTGGGTACTGTGAAGGTACAAGGCGGCGGATAGTTTCGAGCCCGTGTTCCGAAGGTGCTGTGGTAAAAGCAGGAAGTGGCGCTGGCGTCGTCACGTGACGGAGGGCACAAGGTCTGGGCTGGTCGGGCGGGGAGTGGGTGGCAGTGGTAGGGGGTGCCGGGGAACCCACGGGATCGGAATGGTAATGGTCTAGTCGTTTGAAATATGGGGAGCGAGGAAGCGTCGCTGAGAAGAGCGACGGTGGGGGCGTCGGTGGCGAGGGAGGTGGTGGCAAGGGTAGTTGTGAAGCGGCAATATTGCAGAAGCAAAAGCCATGGCGGAGGTATGAGTAGTGGTCGGGTAGGCGAACGCGTTGAGAAGCGTTCGGTTGGGTGCGGCGTCAACGACGACGACTTCTCTGTGGTCGGCGACAGCGGTGACGAGAGGCTGGGCGTTAGGAGGAGGCGTAGAGGGGGTGTAGTCGGGAAAGGCGTAGTCGGGAATGGCGTGATTGCGAACAGCGTCGGGTGCGTCTATGGTGACGGCTGTGAGGGTGGTGTCAGGTCAGGTAGCGTTTCATGAGCCA
Organism: Leptopterna dolabrata; assembly: GCA_954871275.1. Taxonomy (NCBI): domain Eukaryota; kingdom Metazoa; phylum Arthropoda; class Insecta; order Hemiptera; family Miridae; genus Leptopterna; species Leptopterna dolabrata. The sequence goes on along the minus strand of CATPAC010000282.1, from coordinate 49,146 downwards.
TGAAACGGGATGACTGCGGTCACTGAGAAGGCAGAGGCGACGTTGCAGAGCCGATAGTCAGGTTCGGGGGTTTTAGTCGCCGTGGAGGCAGTGGCGAAGTTGCGCATTGAAACATCTACGTTCTCCACCTGCACTGAACTGATGAATTGCACTATAAAGAAAACCGATTTGAAACAACTTTATGAACTAATGAAACTGGTAGACTGGAGTCCAGTATTCCAACATGGTGATGTTAATCTAGCCCTTGATATTTTTATTAGTATTTTATAAAACTGTATTGAGCTCTGTACAATATGTGTTAAGCCAAAGAATCGTAAGAATAGAAAACTAACCATGGATCACCGCAGCTCTTGTAAATTCTATAAACAATCGTGACTTCTACGTAAAATTACGTGAGCTTTCGAAACAAGCTTAGATATCTTCTTGAAAAAATTAAGGATGACTATTTTGCCGGGCAACTAAATAAATCTGATACTCCAGCTAAATTGTGGAAAACAGTATATACAGCGCTAGGGAAAACTGGGAATGACGCAATATCAATCAAAAAACTAATTTATGATAGTGGCGAAATCAATGATCCAGAAAAAATAGGTAATAAGCTGAATGAACACTTTACATCAGTGGGCAAACAACTAAACTCAAAATTTATAAATCATAACCCTTATAAGGACCTACCCTGTGCCATTAAGACAAAAATGAGCCTTCGCGCAACTACTGAAGAAGATGTATATAAATCAATTTTATCAATTAAAGGTGGAACAGGACCGGGTTGGGATGGAATATCCTCAGATTTAATCAAACACATATCACTTTTCTTGACTTTGCCACTCACATAGTTAATCTTAGTATACTACACAGAAAATTTCCAGATGCCTTCAAAATTGCGGTAGTGCGGCCACTGTATAAAAAGGGAACTAGAACGTCTGCTGATAACTACCGGCCAATCTCACTCCTCTCAAACTTCGCAAAAATGCTGGTAAAAATAGTTAAATCACAATTACTAGGCTTCCTGGAAACAAATAATCTCCTGTCGTCCTCGCAATATGGATTCAGGCTTAATATGAGAACCCACGACGCCCTAGCAGATGTAGGGACAGAATATCAGACGGTTTACATAATAACAACAAGATTGTAGGAATATTTATTGATTTAACTAAGGCGTTTGATTCACTGAAACCTCCAGGTGAACTCTCAAACTCATGCAGATGGGATTCGATGAGGTGGCCATTAGATGGTTCACCTCATATCTATCAGACAAGCAACAGTTTGTCAGATTTCAAGGTGTAGAAAGTACCATGGAACCAGTAAATTATGGAGTCCCTCAAGGGTCAGTTCTTGGTCGAATCTTATTTCTCGTACACATAAACTACCTATTTTCAATAAACATTGGAGGCAAATTTGTTGCATTCGCTGATGACGTGGCCATAATAGTGAAAGAGAAGGCGTGCCAGCAAGCTCATTCGAGTGCTGAATTAATTATGGACATGGTAACAAAATGGTTTGCCATGAAAAGTTTAACACTTAACATCTCCAAAAAAATATATATATCATTTTCAATCAATTTAGTTGACAAACAGTAGATTCAAAAATAGAAATACATCAGGGGAATTGCGGCTCTGAACGTGCTAAACTTACTTGTCAAAGACTGAAAAAAGTAAACTCCATCAGATATTTAGGGCAGTTGCTTGATCAGATATGAAGTGGAAGGAACACATACAAAGTCTAGGAGCGAGGATTAGGAAAAAATTCCAACTCTTCGTCTTATTGAGAAGCTGGCTTAGCCAGAAAAATTTACGTATGGTTTTCTATGGTTATGTTTATAGCATATTGATATAAGGTATACCCATTTGGGGGGGTGCTCACGCGAGTAGTTTTGGTAACCTAAATTTGGTTGTGAATACTGTCTTACGTATTGCCACGAAATCACACAGGCGCACCCGAATAGTGAACCTTTACGAGGAGTTTGAAGTGCTTTCTCCAAGAATTACGTATGTTTACAGAATGGCTTTATATGTGCATAAATCCCTCGGCTTGTTCAAGAAAAGAAGTGATGTGAGACCTAGGAGGTTGAACGCACAAAGTATTTTAGCGATAACACGCCCATGCAATGACTTCTACACTAGGCAGCTGCCTTGGCTAGCACCCTCGGTTTTCGAAAATCTACCATCAGCAATTAAAACAACTAATTCTGCAGCCCTATTCAAAAAACTAATATTTCTTCACTTGATAAATCAAACTACTGCAAAATCCATCATCCTTAAATTTAAATTTTGAATAACAGAAATGTACTTTCATAATGGCCCTCCAAAAATCCACCATCCCTAGATTTAAAATTCTGACTAACAGAAATGTACTACCATAGCGACATTCATTAGACATTAAGTATAGGTACTAGATTTAAGTTTGTTAAAATTAAGATATTTAAGAAGTAGATATAATGTATAAGATACATACACATGCTGAGCTGGGAGAGAAACGAGCTTGGACAGGTCACTGACCTTAGGCTCAGGTAATAAACAAAGGAACGTTGCATTCATAATTTTACCTATGGATCTATCTGCATTATGCAAAATGTGTAAATAAACGATTTATTTTTTTTTTTTAAAGCAGACACCGGGTGGATGGAAGCTGTGGCTTTCACCACAGTAGGTGTTAGTGGAGAAGGAGGTATCCCGCGGTTTTCACCACAGCACGTGCGAGGAAAGGAGAGAGAGAGGGTGAGAGAGAATAGCGAAGCGTCTAGAGAGAAGACTAAGTCGGGGGGTCGTATCGTCGAATGAAGAGCTAGACCAGAAGGGCTGGTTTTATAGTGACTTTTCCACCCACCACCTGTCCACAATCGGCTGTTACGACCGTTGAAGCAGTGGGCGGTTGGGGAAAACCCTCGATCTTGACCAGGCCACGTTCTCCGCGTTTATTTGGTTAAATCTCCCGTAATTATTACAGGAGTGGTTTCTGTGAGGGAATCACGACAGCTGCAATGTTGGGAATGCCTTCCGAGTTTTCAATCTTCCTGACAGTGATTCAGCTGGGGTCTTGCATGTTTCGGGAAAGAGACGGCTGAACCCTGCAGAGCTGACAGTTAGGATGGTGGAAGTTTTACACCTGATTATTTCTTCTAATCACTTTCCTGGTGCTGGACACTATAGTACAGAATGGAATGGGGAGAGGAAGGTGGCTGACGGTCGCTGCAGGGCGTCAGACGAGGAGGAAAGAAGAGATAGTGTACGTATCCTCTTGAATATATTTTTATTTCCCCACGGACGACCCTGTTGTACGAATTCCCCGCCAAAGGTTGTTGAAATAAATAGAGAAACGTGATGATGAAGGGGGTGGTTAGGTGGTAGGAACAGGTTTCTATATGGAGTCCAACAGCGAGGTTCAAAGCAACCAGCATGCTACTTTGGCGGGCAAAATGGATAGAAATCCTTTTTGCAGCTGACGAGGTTTTATTGGCGGGACTGTAACCGAAATGAGCCCCAAAAGTCGTATAGCCGGACGAAATGAGGACTCATTTCGGGGCGCAAGCGGACGAAATGAGCCCCGGTCTGAAATATGTAATTGGAGTCAAGATGAAGAAATGAGCCCTGATGTGAAAAATCTAAGTGGAGTGAAGAGGACGAAATTAGCCCTAAAAATAAGGTTGAAAATGTCTTATAATTGCAAAAAATTCCAAATCGTCTAAATCAGCATGAAAAATAAAGATATCTTGAGATCAGCAATTACAAATTAAATCAACATGCATCGTCATATAAATCATCAACTATGTTGAATGTTCACATACGGTCAAACAAAGGGCTGATGTCAGTGACGCAGGCCATTCTGTCGATCCTCCCTAATTGATACTGCTGGATAAGCAAATGAACGCCCGTTTCTTTTTCTTTCTTCTTTCTGCTGTGGCGATGGGTACCGTACACCACCATCGCTCAGCACCACAACTCAAGTTTTTCGTGAACCGGAATGTAAATCCGTCTCGATTAATCCCAGGTTTTCCGCGTTGGAATTCCATTGTGTCGAAGCAGAAACTGACACTCAGTCGCTTATCCCATCAAACGCTTATCTCAGTGACCTTCACAATCCTTTCGGATGCTTCGTAACTTTCAAAATAAACACGAGGGCACGTCGCACATCTCATTGAACGAGGTCTCATTTCGGCCGCGATCAACATTTCATTAAAAACACCGAGGCTCATTTCGGCCGCTACCGTAATTCCCTCAGGAAAAACCGAGGCTCATTTCGGCCGCTACCAAAATTCCCTCAGGAAACACTGGGGCTCATTTCGTCCGGCAGTGCAATTTTAGGGGCTCATTTCGGAAACTCCCATTGGGGGGTTTGTTTTTACGGAAGACTACGGATTTGCTCCCGCGGGTTGTGATGTGAGCGGCGGAAAAAGGAAGTGCAAGCGGGCCGATACAAGCTTGCTCCAGGTCGACATTGCCCGAACGAATTTGGCTAAGTTCGTAGATGGGCAGAATCGGGTCACTCTAAGGGGGAGTTTTGGGGAGTTTTAGGGGGGAAAAATTACCCATAAATTCCAAAAATGAAACAGTCTGACAAGTGACACCTCATTTTAAAGGTCTTTGTACGCTGAACACGATGGTGAAATCAGAATTGCGTTATCTCATTCCGTTCTCAAATTGGAGCACTTTGAAGATGAAGGAACGTGGTTATTTCTTGAGATGTTCTTCCTGGTTCGTCTGCTCTAATCTGATAACGGAATGGGATATCGCAATTCTGACTTCACCACCTTGTTCAGCGTTGGAAAATCTACAAACCGAGGTGTTACTCGGCAAAAAATGGAACAAAAAATTTGTTACGTATGCCCATATTTGATGCATAGGTACCGAATTAACCGAATAGCGTCATACTTGAATACCTATAATTACCCAATAAGTTTAAGATTGCCCATATTTGAATGGGATATCCCAAACATCACATTTTACATAAAATCAGTTATTTCTTCGAAAATTCGCTCTTATAGCCATGCTGCATGACTGTGGTTTTTTACTTGTATCTTTTTCCTATTTGGCTCGTTTTATCAAACGATACAAGGCGATAAACACAAGGGCAACGAACAAAGGAGGCGCGTGATGAACTGCACTTCACTTATGTTTCGGATGAAGCGCAGTTTCCTCCTGACCTGTGGGCATGCAAATCCGCGGCTCTTACGCGAACGACCAATGCATGCGAGGCATTCCACGCCCACTTTAATAGGGAATTCAGCAGCCCTCACCCTAACATCTACGTATTCGTCCAGGTTTCACTCCAGGTACAAACAGAGACGTATGCAAAGCTGAGCTCCATCCGCCAATCGCACAAGAAAACGCCAAAGCCACACGTACTCAAGGGAAAAAAATGGGTAGAGAAGTGCATTAGGAGGCAGGAAGAAGGTCAACCCATGTACAAATTTGTGAAAAGAATTTCCTTGAAACTCCAACCACATTTTGACTGATTTTTTTTTTTTTCAATTGTTTGTTTTTTCTATGCTTTTACTTTGACAACATCTTCTGGATGGCCACCCCAAACTTCGGGAGCAAGTTAGAACCTCACATTTCTGGGAGCAAATTGGTCATGCGAAAATAAACGATAGGCCGGGAGCAAGTCAGTCAGTGAAAGGGGCTCCTGGGAGCAAGTTTGCGGACTCCCGTTTTTAAAACAGTTTGGTGGGGTGGTGCTGGGGGGGGGGGGGGGGCATCAAATATTTTTGCGTTGGTAGTTCTTCCTCGTCCAAGATCCTGAATTCGCTCTACCTACCTAGGATTTCTTCTTCTTACGGATAATATAACTATCCGAGCAGAAGCGCTCTAACTATAGCCCGAGGTGAGTAAAGTATATGTATTCCTATACCTCCCTTACTAGGCAGCCCCCTCCTGCTTGTCTAACACTCCTTCTGTGGCTACCACAAACTATATCTGCCTTGTTCATAAACTTACTGCACCTTTCGTACATAGGTACCCCCTTTCCTCATGTACCTACTATGACCCACTATAAAACACCCGCCTATTGTACCTACCTACTCAATTGATTCTTCCAAGCCATTATTTTTAGTAACCAACCCTATTATTCAATGATTAACCCCATTTCTCATTCCAGGAATATCATGGGAGACATCCAAACTCAGTTGAAAAACATGTCGATAGCAACAGACAACCTCCAAGGAAACCTTCCTCCAGTAGTGTTTGATAGTGACAATTCTCTCAAACTGGAGGCAGAAACGATTTGGAATGGCAAAACTAAAGAGTGGATTGCAGAGGGGGATGATGATGAATGGGAAGATGAAGAGGATAACTCAAGCAACGAGAAAAGCAGCAGAACATCTCCAAGGAAGCGGAAAGATAGAAAGAAAGCAAAGATTCTGTGAGATTTTCTTCAGTCATCTTAACTACTCTCATTTTCCAATACGGCATCAATCTTTTAGCCAATTTATCAAAATACAGATGAGGCTATTGCAATAGGTCAAAACATTTGAGCGCATGCTTTTTGTAACAGGATTTTATTATCAATTTTTTTCAATCCATCACTTGATTTTAACAAGGTTTACCTAAATGAAATCACCAAACGTAGATATCAATTCACCAAAATTGATTCGGAAGTGTACCTAACTTGTGCATTGGACTTTACCAAAATTTGATTTGAGAAATCTAATTTAACTGCAAGGATGTTCCGGGTATCGGCTGTGAGTCCGTTGTGACCTTCTTAAAATAGGTACCTACAGCATTCTCACTGATTGGTTGGTACTTCCCCCAATGAATAAAATAAATAACAATGCCAACCAATTGAAAAAGATGAAAATATAAGAAAAACGTCTGCCAAGGTGTGACACATAGCTTTCATTTGACCATTTAATTTGATCGCAATGGCTATCTGCATAACAACTGCACTGTAACTCCTGAATGTTTAAATCCATCCTTGAAATCCAATCCGAGTTCATATTGGTGATAGGATGGTGCATGCACAGACTACAGTTACAGCCAGTTGATTAGAAAATTCATAAATGCCTACCTAACCGAATAACCCCTCCTTCAGAACCGGAGTTATGGTTGTGGGAAGGTTCACACGTTTGCGCATGTGTGGACTAACGTACGGTCAGAAAGAGTGTAAGGCAGCATATTTGGAGTGAGTTTTGGAGTGGTACCAGCTTGTCAGTTGAGTTCTACATGGAAGCTGTTCATCATGGTTCTGATTCAACTGTTCAATAGGTCAATGAAGAGGAACAGGGGTTTTTGTGTACACTTCCAAAAATTATTGGCGTTCAATATCACCCCCACATTCCCCGTTGCATTCCACTGGTACCTACTCTGCATTTGTTACACTTACCTAAGTCACCTCAAATAAATTGAAACATTCATCAACAATCAGCTTGGAGTTACAGCCAGCCAACTTCTATTATCTCCACTCAACTAGTATTTCACAGAGACATGATAACAAATGGTTTTCTTCGATAAAATTAAAAACCCACCAAAAATGTAAATATATCACTCTAATTCCTATTTTTCTCTGTTGTGACAGGAATTTCATGCAATGTTGTAAAGTAATGCACACCCATGCTGCACTCAGCATCTTTAACAAACTGGAGACTGAATGTAAAATCAATGTACCAGCCACCAAGTGGTTCGTGTACTCTCCTCCGTGTCTGCGTGGTGGACTTCAGGAGATAGAAGGAGACATAGGAAATGTTTGCCCCTTAGGCGGGACAGAGGAAACTGGATGCCACTGTACAATACATGCTGCTCCTGGTATAATACTGCACAGAATGCCAACAACCCTTTCCAAGATTGAAGGAGCTGACGTTACCCCATTCGGACAAGAAATACTATTCAAGTACTTTGGAGCTGTAAAACAATTCGAGCAGACGCTTATGAAAAGAGAAATATCAGTAAGTGTACCTACTTATGATTTCCCATTCCTTCGCAATTTGGTTTACTGTTCTCAACAATGAACATTTGGAATCGAGCAGGTACTATTTTTATGGCTTGCGTTTCAAGATGCATTGCATCTGCAAATGAAATTAAAAAACTAGGTACAACAATTTCCTCCGCCTTCACGGAAAAACATTGAATCATGTACATGTTTTTTGGACGCACGAATTGACAGTACCGTTTCAAAGAAAAACGCAGTTATTGAAAAAATAGTCTATTTCCACTACCTAATACACGAAAAACGCAAAAAACACTGTTATACCGGTTTCGGTGATCAAACCATCGTCAATAACACACAATAACTGAAGGCATACTGGAGAGGTGACCTTATATATAGTCAAGAAGTTGAATGTGGTCGATTGGGATTGGTTGTGAAGAAGAATGGTGAAGGGAACAAAGGAAGGGGGTCGAATCTGATTGGTTGTGAAGAAGAATGGTGAAGGGAACAAATGAAGGGGGGTCGATTCTGATTGGCCCAGGAAGAGAATGCCAAAAAGTGAAAGGAACATGAGGTGATCGCGGAGTTGGAGGGGGTGTGGGAGGGGTGAAACCAAACTGTTACAGAAATGAACGCAATAATGGAGAAAGACTTAAAGGAACTACATCATTCAAAGATTTACCCATCCAATCACTCTTAATAATTTCGAATTTTTCAAGTACATCCAACATGCTCCCTTTTGGGCAAAAATGAAGATAATCAATGATCTGTCTGTCTGCAAGATCAAAATTGAAGCTATGACTGGATTCATTTAAGTGACGTGCAAAGGCCGAATCACCCTTACTATCCCTGAAATATTTTTCTCTCTCTAAACTTCCTAACAGTTTGACCACAATAGTCAAGTCCACAAGAACACTTTAATTTATAAACACCACTTTTATCTTGAACATTAATTTTATCTTTAACTGAACTTAATGAAGATCTGAGATTATTTTTAGTTTTATATCCTACTTTGAACCCTTTAGAAGTTAATATTTTACCAATTTTATCCGAAATTTTTCCGTAATACGGTATACTGATCCGGTATAACAGTGTTTTTTGCGTTTTTCGTGTATTAGTGAAAATAGACTATTTTTTCAATAACTCCGTTTTTCTTTGAAATGGGTTTCCACGATTTCGTCGCGAGTGATTTAGTTCGTGACAGTACCGTATCGCATATCCACATTCAATGCTTTCCGTTGAAAAAGGCGAAAATTTGGTTTACATTTTTTTGTGGCATTGAACGGGGAAAATTTGGCATGGAAGAAAGGCTCCCTCAGCTGATTAGGGAGGGTCCTCACCTCGTCAACCTTTCTCACAATTCCTACAGAGGCTCCATTTCGAATTTCATCCTCGTAAGTCAAAACAGGAGTGAAATTGCCTCAGGGCTCACTCAGCTGATTAGAGAGGGTCCTCATCTCGTGTCCTCTTTTTCACCAGTCCTACAGAGGCTCCATTTCGAATTTCATCCTCTTAAGTCGAAACAGAAACTAAATTAATCAGCCTCAGGGCTCACTCAGCTGACTAGGGAGGGTCCTCACCTCATATTTCTTGCTCACCTGTCCTACAGGGGCTCCATTTCTAATTTCATCCTCGTAAGTCGAAACAGAAACTAAATTAATCAGCCTCAGGGCTCACTCAGCTGACTAGGGAGGGTCCTCACCTCATATTTCTTGTTCACCTGTCCTACAGGGGCTCCATTTCTAATTTCATCCTCGTAAGTCGAAACAGAAACTAAATTAATCAGCCTCAGGGCTCACTCAGCTGACTAGGGAGGGTCCTCACCTCATATTTCTTGCTCACCAGTCCTACAGGGGCTCCAATTCTAATTTCATCCTCGTAAGTCGAAACAGAAACTAAATTAATCAGCCTCAGGGCTCACTCAGCTGACTAGGGAGGGTCCTCACCTCATATTTCTTGCTCACCAGTCCTACAGGGGCTCCATTTCTAATTTCATCCTCGTAAGTCGAAACAGAAACTAAATTAATCAGCCTCAGGGCTCACTCAGCTGACTAGGGAGGGTCCTCACCTCATATTTCTTGTTCACCTGTCCTACAGGGGCTCCATTTCTAATTTCATCCTCGTAAGTCGAAACAGAAACTAAATTAATCAGCCTCAGGGCCCACTCAGCTGACTAGGGAGGATCCTCACCTCATATATCTTGCTCACCAGTCCTACAGGGGCTCCATTTCTAATTTCATCCTCGTAAGTCGAAACAGAAACTAAATTAATCAGCCTCAGGGCCCACTCAGCTGACTAGGGAGGATCCTCACCTCATATATCTTGCTCACCAGTCCTACATGGGCTCCATTTCTAATTTCATCCTCGTAAGTCGAACCAGAAACTAAATTAATCAGCCTCAGGGCTCACTCAGCTGTCTAGGGAGGGTCCTCACCTCATATTTCTTGCTCACCAGTCCTACAGGGGCTCCATTTCTAATTTCATCCTCGTAAGTCGAAACAGAAACTAAATTAATCAGCCTCAGGGCTCACTCAGCTGACTAGGGAGGGTCCTCACCTCATATTTCTTGCTCATCAGTCCGACAGGGGCTCCATTTCTAATTTCATCCTCGTAAGTCGAAACAGAAACTAAATTAATCAGCCTCAGGGCTCACTCAGCTGACTAGGGAGGGTCCTCACCTCATATTTCTTGCTCACCTGTCCTACAGGGGCTCCATTTCTAATTTCATCCTCGTAAGTCGAAAGAGAAACTAAATTAATCAGCTTCAGGGCTCACTCAGCTGACTAGGGAGGGTCCTCACCTCATATTTCTTGCTCACCAGTCCTACAGAGGCTCATTTTCGAATCTCATTCTTGCAGGACAAATAAGAATGAAATTAGCCTCAGGGCTCACTCAGCTGATTAGCCAGTATTAGGGGGAATTCTTACACACCATTCCTACAGACGCTCCATTCCGGGTTTCATCATCCTACGTCAAAGCTAGCAACATATTGTAGTGATCAGGTGTTCAACTTGGTAACTGTGGACGCAAGCGTCATTAAAAAGTTGTTGTCTAGTTCTGTGTGTCAGGTAGAAAAGTTGCTGGAAAAGTTTTTGTGTAAAAGTTGCTTGTGCGTTTGACTTAATAAAGCGTTCGTTCGTTCTGTAACTTCGTGTTTTCATAACAGTGGTGTCAGAAGTGGGATCAGCATGGAACCGGAAGGACTACAGTTACGTAGTGGCCGTTTGGTCCCGCGAGACCAGGAGGATCAGATCGAGGGATCGGCAGTGGAAACAGTTAGCGACGACCCCATAGCTGCTGTACGGGCGGAATTGACCCAGCTCGTGACGGATGCTCGGGACGAGTTGGGCGAACTGCGGCGACAAATGGTCGAGATGTTCAACGATTTCCGGGAAGACCTGCGGGAGGCGGCGCAGGCGAGCAGGGCGCCGAGTCGGGAGGACTTCCAGCCGGTGGCTCCGGGGGAGGGCCGCATCAGAGGAGGGGCTCCGGTGAAGCTCCACTGGTACGCCGGGGACCAACCGTGGGAGGAGTATCGCGCCCACTTTGAAGTTGTGGCGAAGGCCAACGTTTGGACGAGGGACGAGAAGGGGGTCGCGTTAGCCGCCGCCCTCACAGGGAAGACAATGGCAGTCCTCTTGGAGGCAGGGGATGACTATGATCGGCTGGCGGGGGCCCTGGCGGAGCAATTTGGGTGTGGACACCAGGCACAGGCCTTCATGCACCAGCTCCGGGCCCGGGTGCAGGCGCCAGGGGAAGAGACGCGGGCGTTCGCGCGCGACATCCGCCAGCTGGCTCATCGGGCGCTCCCTGGGGCGGACAGGGGGGCGGTAGAAGCGCTGGCGGTGGCACAATTCACGGAGCGCCTATTGGATGAGCGAGTGCAGGAGCTGGTGCTCCTAGGGACCCCGGCCACTCTGCAGGAAGCCCTGGAAATCGCGGTGCGGAGCGAAGCCGCGGTGGGTCGCCTTCACAGCCTGCGGGGAGGGAAAGTCCGCGGCGTGAACCAGCTCGAAGAGGATGACGACGGGGCGGCTCAGCAGGCACAGGTGCGGCGTGGCCGGGCTGAGGGGGCAGCCGCCCGGCCAGGACTCAAGACGTTGGGGGACAGGAGGTGCTTCCGCTGCCGGCAGGAAGGGCACATGGCCCGGGAGTGTTCGAGGCGGGTATGCTTCCAGTGCAACGAAGTGGGCCACATGGCAAGCGACTGCCCCAGGCGGCCGGGAAACGAACCGCAGTCGTAGGTGGGGGACGACCTGCGGCTGGAGGTAAGGGGGTGTCCCGGCGGGAAAGGAAGCCGACGGTGTACCGCCTGAGTCCCAGCGCGTCGATTTTGATCGAGGGGGCAGTTAACGGGAGGCCGTGCTCCTTGGTAGTGGACACGGGGGCCATGGTCACCATCGTAAGGCGAGGGCTGGTGGAGAAGGGATACTTGGAGTTGCAGGGGACGTCGGTGGTTCTGCAGTCAGTGACGGGGGCAGAGCTGGCAGTGGCTGGCACGGCGGAAGTGGCGTTGGGGCTCGGGAAGGCGGGGACGCGGAGACACCGGGTGATGGTTGCAGACATCAAGGACGACTGCATCCTCGGCATGGACTTCCTGAAGGCGGCGCGATGCAGGATCGATACGGCATCGGGCAGCGTAACGATGGATGGCGCGGTGGTGCGCGAGGTGGCGGTGGTGGAGGAAGCGTCGGCCGGCTTCGAGGAGTTAATGGCGCCGGGGGAGGAGGGCCCGGCGGTGGCGGACCACGTGAAGGGGTTGGTGGACAGGGCCTTCCACGGGCTGTCGAAGGAGCAGGCGGCAGCCGTGGCTGCACTGGTGGAAGAGTTCGCCGACGTGTTCGCCCGGACCAAGCAGGAGCTGGGGCGTATATGGGGGGTGGAGCATGAGATCGTGGTGGAGGTCGACAAGCCGATTCGCCAGGCCCCCAGGAGGGTCCCGCCCCACAGACTGGCCGAGGTGGACGGGCTCGTCGAGGAGATGGAAAAGGCGGGGGTGATTGAGCCTTCCTGCAGCCCGTGGGCAAGCCCGATCGTGCTGGTAGGGAAGAAGGACGGCTCGACCCGGTTCTGTGTCGACTATCGCCGGTTGAACGAGGTCACGAGGAGAGATGCTCACCCGCTACCCCACATTGACGACCTGGTCGCGGCCATGGAAGGGAGCAGCTGGTTCTCGTCATTGGACCTGCAATCCGGCTACAGGCAAATTCCGATGAAAGAGGCTGACCGGCCGAAGACAGCGTTTTGTACACCCAGGGGGCTGTGGCAGTTCACGGTGATGCCGTTTGGCCTGACCAATGCGCCAGCGACCTTCCAGCGGGCGATGAACAGGCTCCTGTACGGGGTCATTAGGTTGGGGAGGGTTCGGGTGTATTTGGACGACGTGCGGGTGGATGCAGCCAGCTTTGAAGTCATGGTGCGGTGGTTGCGGGAGGTGTTCACGCTCTTCTGGGAAAATGGGCTACGGCTGAACGCCAAGAAGTGTGAGCTCTTCCGACGGACCATTCCGTACCTGGGGTACATCATCTCGGGGCAGGGGGTCCACACGGATCCAGCAAAGACGGAGCGGGTCCGTCAATGGCCCACACCGATGTCGGCGAAGGAGGTGCACAGTTTCGTCGCCTTCTGCTCGTACTACCGCACCTTCGTGCCCAATTTCGCGGAGTTGGCCAGCCCGTTGTACCAACTGGACAAGAAGGCGGTGGGGAAGAAATGGGATTGGACCCCGGAATGTGAGGCGGCGTTCCAGGCATTGAAGGTGGCACTGACAAGGGCCCCGGTGCTCAGCCATGCAAACCCCCGCCTGCCTTTCATCCTGGACGTGGATGCCAGCGGTAGAGCTGTGGGAGCTGTCCTGGCACAGGAGCAGGATGGGGTCGAGAAGGTGATCGCGTACTTCAGTCGGTGTTTGGGAAAGGCGGAGCGCAATTATTGTGTTACGCGAAGAAAACTGCTGGCGCTGAAGACTGCGTTGGACCATTTCAACCACTATGGGTTACAGAGTGGAGTCCAGGTGGTGGTAAGAACGGACCACGCGTCGCTGCAGTGGTTGAGAAATTTCAAGCAGCCGGATGGTCAGTTGGCACGGTGGTTGGAGACGCTCAACCAATACAACCTGCAAGTCCAGTACCGGCCGGGGAAGAGTCATGCGAATGCGGACGGCTTGTCCCGCAGGCCGTGCCTCGCGCACGGGTGCGTGTACTGCCAGCGTCAGGAGGACAAGGGGCGGACGGACAAGTATGTCTGCCGGGTGCAGCTGGACGCGGAAATCGACTGGGCAGCGGCGCAGGCGGCGGACCCGGAGCTGACCCTGGTGGTGGACTGGGTGAAGGGGGGAAGGCGACCACGGTGGGAGGAGATATCCTGTCAGGGGAAGGGGCTGAAGGCATGGTGGGCTATGTGGAAGTCCCTCAAGATGGAGAATCGGGTGCTGGTACAGCAATGGGAAACGGACAATGGGACTGGAACCGTGGACCAGGTGGTGGTGCCCAGGCAGTGTCGGCGGAGGGTGCTACAGGCCGTGCATGATATGGGCCATTTTGGGACACGGAGGGTGTTGCACAGTCTACGCAGCCGGTAATACTGGGTGGGAATGACCAAGGAGGTGCGGCAATTCGGTCAGGCCTGCCGGGCCTGCAATGAGGCGGGGAAGGGCCGGAGGGGGAAGGCGCCGCTACAGCAGTACCTGGTGGGGACCCCATTTGATCGTTTGGCTGTGGACATCGTCGGGCCACTGCCGGAGACGCCACGTGGCCATCGATACGTGGTGGTGGCCATGGACTATTTTACGAAGTGGCCGGAGGCCTTCCCAGTCCCCGATCAGCAGGCCCACACGGTGGCCCGTGGCCTTGTGGAGAACGTGGTGTCCCGGTTCGGGGTGCCCTGGGAGCTACACACGGACCAGGGGAGGAACTTCGAGTCGGCGCTCTTCGAGGAGGGGCTGCGGATCCTCGGTACGCACAAGACCCGCACCACGGCGCTGCAGCCCCAGAGCAGCAGCCTGGTGGAGAGGATCAATCGAACGCTCGAGGAGATGCTGAAGAAGGTGGTCCAGGAGGACCAGAGGGACTGGGATGAGCAGCTGCCATGGTTGCTGTTGGCGTATCGGACGTCCATCCATCAGGCAACAGGGTTCTCCCCGGCCATGCTGGTGATGGGGAGATCGCCCACCCTGCCGGCTGACCTCTTGACCGGGCCGGTGCCGGGGCCGGCCTCGGCGCAGGAGTACGCGGCCGCGCTGCAGAGGAAGCTGGAGGAGGTGCTCCAGCTGCAGCGGCCCTGGGTCGGCCCGTGCGTGGTCCGGAAGGCGCTAACGGACGTTGTTTTCCGCATCCAGATGCCGGGGGGGAGGCGGCGCGTCGTGCACGCGGACCGGCTGCGGCGGTACCACGCGCAGCAGGAGGGGCCTGAGGGGGGAGTGGTGTAGTGATCACGTGTTCAACTTGGTAACTGTGGACGCAAGCGTCATTAAAAAGTGTTTGTCTAGTTCTGTGTGTCAGGTAGAAAAGTTGCTGGAAAAGTTTTTGTGTAAAAGTTGCTTGTGCGTTTGACTTAATAAAGCGTTCGTTCGTTCTGTAGCTTCGTGTTTTCATAACAATATTATTTTAGTAATCTACCTACCTAGCAAATTTTGTTTATCGGTATCGTATTACACATTTTAGTAACGGAAATTTCGGATTGTCTCCAGCCCAAAAACATACCCACGTTAATATGTTAACTACCATATATTTTAATAATCAACTTCAGTTCCGCTTGAGTTTGTAAACAACTACCTTGGTTTCCAGGACATCCGGTATTGTTTATCGGTAGTGCGTTACACTTCTTGGGGTCGGTTGGAAATTTTTTATTGTCCCCCAGCCCAAAAAAAAATCCGTGTTAAAATTGCTGTCCGTCCGCCGCATTTTCTTCAGGAACCATCGACCAAAATTAATGAAATTTGGTATGTAAATACTACTCGGGATTTATTTGGTCCTCGAAACTCGGCGATACTGACGGTCATCTCTAAGGTGTGAAAAAAAAAAGGTATGGAAACATTCCAAAGGCCCTAGCTCGAAAACTTTCAATGGAAGAATATGGTCTTCATGACGTTTTTATATTGATTCCTAATTTCAGGATTTGTTGAGGCCACCAGGATTTATTGTAGGTACGCTCAGTCGTTGGTTCACCTCACGTTTGAACCAAAAAGCTTCTTTAATATGATTGTGAATCTTATGGTTTACCAACATAACTCCAGCCCTGATATCGCTGATTATAATCAGACATGTCATTTTGAAATCGAGGTTGTTCCGTGATATTATTTCATATGAAGAAAAATAATTGTTTTGGATACTGTAAATAGGAAATGTTTACTTATTTGTTGATAGGTACACGTTTGTTGTTCACGGCTAAAAGAATCATCCAAATTAGGTGGAAATATACTCGATTTAGGGCTTTCCAGGGGAAGCACGAGGGTAGATATTGACCACAGAAAACAGTAAGCCACAGAGAAGGGGCTTCCATAAATGATCAAGATGAACCGTTGTGTAATATGTGCAGCAACTGCTACCTACTGTCAGCAAAGGTCCATCAGTCCTTTGATCAGTAATCTACCGGATGACTCCCCACTTACATGTTCGAGATGTTCGTACATTATTAGGCAGCAATGCTAAAGACGTCGTAATATTCAATTTACCTACTTGGTGCTGACAGTTAACTTGAAAATGCTGCTTGAAATGTTAATGATACGTTATACTCACTTTGAATACAATTATTATTTTCAGACAAGGTTCAGCGAGGATTCAGTCGACTCAGACTTCTTACATCCCAAGATAGGTTACTATTGTGATTTGTTGGAGTATTTGAGGCACGAAACCTTGCCGATGGTAACCACTCAAATCAGAGAACTCCTTGACCACCAAAAGGTAATATATATGAATGTTATGTAGGTAGTAACTAATTGAATTTAAAATAAATGATCAAAACCGAAAATGACATAAACCACTTGAAAATGACATGAATGAACATGAACCACACACAGCTCAATCTTCCCTCGAGTAAAATTCGCGACGCGACTACACAGGGGCAGATCTTGGTTTATTATTTTCAATAATGAACCTTTGGAATCGACCATGGACAAAAAAAAATTGCCCCCCCCCCCCCCACTCTCAAAATGTCATGGTTTGCGTTTCAAGGGACGTAGAATACGAATATTGAATAAAAATATGTCCATCCTTCCACCGTGTATATACCGTCCGCCGGATGCCGTCCACCGTCTCCGTCCGCGGCTTTTTCCTTAGTTCCCATGAAGGGTTCTAGTTGGTCCTCGAAGCTGTCGACCTTAGTGTCTCTCACCTCTAAGGGGTGAAAAATAGGGGTTCGAATATCCAGAGTATCCGTATCTCGGACATCTCTATTTTGAGATGTGGGTTTTTTCACATTTTAAATAATGAGACTTTTTCCGAATTTTTGAGGCCATCTGGACATAAAATTTGCTAGACAATTTGCCCTGAAGAGCAGATGTATGCAGGCATCAAGCTGAGTTGAAAGTGCACATCACTTATCCCTCGGCCAGGATGGTTCTGTAGCGCAGTGGTCTAAGCGACGGACTGGAATGCCAAAGGTCTCGAGATCCAACCCCATCCCCAACCTAGAATGAATATTTTTCACTCCACATCAATAATTTCCCTTCAGAACTTCATTTGTGTTTCTTTTTGCCATTTTAGCTACCGTTTCTCATTGACAGAATTATTTTAGCAACATTTAACAAGTGATTTAGGTAGGTACCTAGTAACGAGTGCGGGGTTAGGTACTAAGCTACGCAGGGTCTGCGATCTACATATATATCGAAGGGTTATCTATAAAAAGAGCTGTGATCTGTAACAGAAGGGTGTTCTATCCAGAGAAGTGTGATCTGTAATAGAAGGGTGTACGATACAAAAATAATAAACCGTTGTGTAGGAATTTGCAGCGTTTTCCTCTGTCATATTTACGTCTACCAACAATGAAGATGATGATGTTCATTTGTATGTAGAAATATGCTTTCCAGCAAAGCGTAGGAAATCACTCATGTTGGGAACTCTAGCAATGCTGTTCGGGTTCATGACGTCATTTTTTTTTAAGTCAAAGACAACAAAGTGAAACCGGTGGGAGGGGGGATATGCTTATCACTCAGGAGCCTTGTAGAGTGAAGCCATAACCCCCCCCCCCCCCTCGAGGTACCGGCTTACTTTCGTACCATCGTACGGCTGAGGTTTCTATACGCTCTACCAGCTGAGCAGGCTGAAATAGACACATGCGGTTATGCATTCAGTGCCCCACTACTCCCTGCAGAATTTCACTGGATTTTGGTATTGATGGAAGCATTAAAGGACATAGTGTCGAAAGTAAACTGGTGGTAAACTTGTGGCTTAATTGTTATGCACGATTCGTTCACTTCGGGAGCCTGACTCCGACCCGAAATCGGATGAGGAATCACCTTCAGTGAACTGCTCTTCAATCTAAACATCATCTGGAAACGCGTTCATTTCTTAGCTCAAGTCTAACAAGTTTTTGTAAATCCCAAACTTTTTGAAAGCTCCCACGAAATTCGATCCTTTGTCCGTGACAGTAGCTAAAACTTTTGTGGTGCTGAAAACAAAATTGAGTGAATAAGTTGCAATTCACCAACAATTCTGTCGAAGTGCGTACTTTTAAATCTCCTGCATGCAAGTGCCACCGATTCTCTCCTGAAATTTAGCATTTTCCAGTGGACAGTGACACCCAAAAAACTTGGCCTTTTTCCTGACCATATTGTGTCAGTCGTAGTACACACACAGACTGCACCCTTCAACAAGTTCTTAGTAGTGATGTTTTGATCATCAAATATTTTCCCAATTTTTTGCACCACTGGACGCCTTCTTGCCACTTAAGGGTATTTGTTTATTCCCCAACTGTTTAGGCTTCATTTGATCTTTTAATGGATCAGTGGTGAAGAGCTAAGCTACCAGGATATGAAAGTACATGCAGATTCTTCACACTCGTAATTTTTTTAAAACATGTAGGTACTTACATAAAAATTAGCTGAATTACATTTGAAATAGTACGATTTCTTAAATTTAGTAAATAAAAGAAGTCAAACAATAGATTAGCCAATTGACCAACTGACGCTTTTTGTTTGATTATTTTCAATAATGAACCACTGGAATCGCGCATGAAACAAAAAAATTAACTCCTACTCTCTCAAAACTATGTAGAATCTGAAAATGGAATAAAAAAATGTCTGTCCGTCCGCCGAATTTACCTTAGTCAGGTACCATGGACAGAATTGACGAAATGTGGTTTATACTTATACACTTCATAGGTCCCATTTGGGGTCTAGTTGGTCCGCGCTGCTCGGCATTACTGTCACTCATCCCTAAGGGGTGAAAAATATGGGTTGAATTTTTCAGAACGCCGAAGCTCGAAAACTTCAGTAGAAAGTTATGTTTTTTAAAAACATTTTTAAATTGATCTCGAATTAGAGAAATTTTTTATATCAACCGCAGCATTGTCGCCGTTCATTTGAAACGAAAAACTTCAACATGATCGTGTATGAAACGGTATACGTCCGGCCCAGATTGCCATTGCTAGGGAACACCTGATTATAATCACGCATGGCATTATGAAATCGAGTAGGTCGTCCCGTGATATTATTTCATTTGAAGAATGATGGTTATGGTGGATTCTGTTGATAGGTAGTTTTTTGATTTGAAAAAACTTTACGCTTCATGAATAACAACAACAGCAATATAATTCTCGGTTCACCAGCATCATTTATGAAGTATGATTGCCCGGCTGGTACCAGTACTCGATTTACGTCTCTTGTGGGAAGCATGAGGGTAGGTAGGTATTGACCACAGAACAGTGATCTACACAGTAAGAGCACCTATAAAGGAAAAAATAAACCGTTCAGTAAAAATTTGCAGCATTATTTTTCTCTTTTTTCTTTTCCTTGCAATCAGTCAATTTATTTCTGTGGATTCACCACCAACTCCAACTGCCCATCATCAATAACTGTAGCTGGGGCTCGATAACTACAGTTACAACTACTGCTTGGTAGTGACCGTCTCAACATCACATTATCAAACTACAGTAGTTGTTATTTTGAACCCCAGCTACTTTTCATAAATATACCTACTAATAGTAGTTATGGTGCACCAACAACAACTAGAAAATGTAGTTATGGTTGCAACTATTTCCTAACTACTGGTGGTGTGATTTTGTAATTCGTAGGTAAACTGCTTTTTGTCCAACTTTGTTGGTGGGCAACGGAAAATGGTTTTCAACCCTGCAGCGTGCTGTCCTCTGTGCGATCTCGGTAAAGCAGACGATGTCGACGTGCTCATGTTCACTGGCTGTAGATTCCTTTATGAGGTTATTGTACCACCCCTGTGCCCCCCATTGTCACCATTTATGCACACAATTGGACTTGTTTGGTCGCCGGAAAAGACGCTGTCACAATGCTCCACTGCTTCTCAATGGAACTGCTGGAAATTCGGGAACTGATTCTATCCTAGTGTGGGTCGCTGAGTGTGATGAGTCTGGATCGCAGATAATGATGATATTTTTCGTTTGATGGTGATAAACGATTACGAGAAGAACATTATTAAGTTAATTTATTTTAATAATATATTTTGGTTCTTTTTGGGACTTTTTGGTCTACCAACAATTCAGGTTTTATGACAGTGAAAGTCCTTTATTTTCCTTTGAAAGTTTTACTTCTGGAAAGCTTTCGGCAGTCCTCTGACTGCCATTCTCATTCCTAAAACAACAGAATGGGAAAAGACTAAGAGAAAGATACACTTTAAACAGAAAGACAAAACTTAAATAGCTAACAATGGTATTAATTTAGTGACTATGGTGGAACTATGGAGTTTGAATTTAAATTTTAGAATGGTGTGTGATAGAAAAACATAAAAAGACAGAAAAGAAAAGAAAAGAAATACTGCGCTTACCGAGAAAACTAGATAAGATCTCTGTGTGGAGGAAGGTTGGCCCACTACTGTTTTGACAACAAGACAGGGTAACCATCCTCCTCCCACTCTAGGATCCATCCAGAAGTCCTTGGTAAATACAAACAGTGTTGCCCACATCTGATTTAAAATTCACTGTGTTATTACTTTGATTAATGTGAAAGGCTTCTAGAATTTTTCTTTTTCTGAAATGTTTCTCGTTATTAATTATTTTGATATTATGGAAATCGAAATTGTGGTCTTTTTTTAAGGAGTGAATGGATAGTGCAGTGGTATTTCTTTTCTTTTGTACATCATATTTTTGTTGGTACAACCTTCTCTTTAACCATTGTCCGGTTTCACCAATATAGATTGAATTACAATCCTTACAATTTTGATATACTAAGCCTGATTTATTCTCTATCGGGGTTTTATCTTTTTTATTAGTAAAAAATTTTGATTTGATGCTATCATTACTTTTATGTCCTATTTTCACATTTGGCACAATTTCTTTTATTACATTCTGAATTTTATGACTAGTTTCCCCTAAATAAGGGAAAGAGAAAAATAGTGAGGGAGAAGAAATAGTTTGTGGGATGTTGTTTTGGATGTTGTCAATTTCATTTTTGATGAGGTTTTCTATTAGTTTTGTGGGGTAGGAATTATCTTGTAAAATACTGGTGATTTCTGGGATCAATTCACTATGGAATTGGTTGTCGGACAGTTTAAGGGTTCTATGAATCAGATTTTTGGCACAGTTAATTTTGTAGGACTTAGGTTGGCAACTGTGATAATTGAGTAGGCGTCCAGAATATGTGGGTTTCTTATAATGTTTAACTTTAATGGTTTGGTCCTTATTTCTAATTAGAAGGATGTCTAAAAACGGCAATTCATTGTTAGTCTCTCTTTCTAATGTGAATTGTATCTGGGGGTGAAAAGAATTGAATATGTCTAAAATGTTTCCAATTTTGTTAGTATTCACTGATAGACAAGTGTCATCAACATACTTTACTGCAAACTGTACATCTTTATGAAGTTGTGGAAGAAGATTATCGAATAATTTATCAAGGACCAGGTCTGCAACAATTGGTGAAGGGGGAGATCCCATTGCTAGAGAATTTTGGGTGTAGCATTGGTTATTGTAAGAAAAATAAGTGGTTGATAGACAAAAATCCAAGATTTCTTCAAACAGGTTATAGCTCATTTTGGTGTAATTTTGAATGTCACTCCACCTTTCAGTAATGATTTTCCTAGCCAGAGAGGTGGGAATATTAGTGAACAAAGATACAACATCTAGAGATATCAATGAGAACCCTATGTCAATGTTTTGTTGACTGATGAAATTTTTAAACTCAAATGAATTTTTAATGTTATAAGTTTGGTTTCTGAGAGGTTGTAGTAGGGGAATGAGGTATTTTGATAATTCATAACTTGCTGACCCTATTGTAGAGACTATGGGTCTCAATTTTACATCTGGTTTGTGTATCTTGGGTAGGCCATATATTTTGGGAGTAGTAGAGTTGTTGATGGTGAGTTTAAATTTTTGGGCTTTATCTATTACTTTTTCTTCATATAATCTTTTAACTATTTGATTATTTTTTGTTTGGTATTTATTTGTGGGATCATTTCTACAATTATTAAAGGTATCATCTTTCAATATTTGTTTCATTTTTGAGTCGTAGTCTGTGTGCTTCATCATTACAGTGACCTGTCCTTTATCAGCTTTTGTTATCATAAACATGGGGTTATCTTTAAGAAACGTTTTTGTATTTTGTAGGGCATTTTTACTTAAAAGGGGGTTGCCAGTTTTTAATTTTTGAGTTTTGAGTCTTTTGTTTTTTTCCGTCAACAAATTAGTGATTCTCCCTCTTACATTGTTCTTTATATTTTCATTGTGATCTAAACTTTCTAATATGTTCTCCGCTTCTTTCAAACAATCAAATATAGGTAATTTCTCCTTAGGTAGGTTATATTTTGGCCCTAGGCTTAGAACATATTGCACTTCCAATGGTACTACAACATCTGTTAGGTTTCTAAACCAGTTTTTAGTTATTTTCTCCATGTTTTTCTTATCATTTTCTAGTTTATGGTTAGATATACTGTTGAACTTGTGAATGAGTCTCTTTGATTTAACGAGTTTGAACTTACTCATAGTATTCTCAATATATTCCACTAACCTATTGAAGTTATTACTGCTAATGGAGAAACGTTCATTAAATGAATTCAAAAATAAGTTGGCCTTATCTGTAAGCGTTTTGATCACTGAGTATTGCAATTTAATGTGGGTGTTCAGAAGTTTTAACATTGTCTGTCGCTTGATGTCTTGAAATTTCTTCTTGTGTGGAAAATTGTGAGCTGTGAGGATAAAAGAGTTGCAGCTATCTTTGATGAAACGAGGAAAGATACCATGTTCTTTGCACTTCTTAAGATATTGAAGATCAAGTTGGTGGGAGGTCAGTTGTTTACTATCCTTTATGTGCTTATTGATTGTCTTGATAACGTCATTTCCAAACTGTAGTCTGATTCTTGTGAGTATATGGTCGTCAGCCATCATTCAATAATATATTTTGGTTCTTTTTGGGACTTTTTGGTTTACCAACAATTCAGGTTTTATGACAATGAAAGTCCTTTATTATCCTTTGAATGTTTTACTTCTGGAAAGCTTTCGGCAGTCCTCTGACTGCCATTCTCAATCCTAAAACAACAGAATGGGAAAAGACTAAAAGAAAGATACACTTTAAACAGAAAGACAAAACTTGAATAGCTAACAATGGTATTAATTTAGTGACTATGGTGGAACTATGGAGTTTGAATTTAAATTTTAGAATGGTGTGTGATAGAAAAACATAAAAAGACAGAAAAGAAAAGAAAAGAAATACTGCGCTTACCGAGAAAACTAGATAAGATCTCTGTGTGGAGGAAGGTTGGCCCACTACTGTTTTGACAACAAGACAGGGTAACCATCCTCCTCCCACACTAGGATCCATCCAGAAGTCCTTGGTAAATACAAACAGTGTTGCCCACATCTGATTTAAAATTCACTGTGTTATTACTTTGATTAATGTGAAAGGCTTCTAGAATTTTTCTTTTTCTGAAATGTTTCTCGTTATTAATTATTTTGATATTATGGAAATCGAAATTGTGGTCTTTCTCTAAGGAGTGAATGGATAGTGCAGTGGTATTTCTTTTCTTTTGTACGTCATATTTGTGTTGGTACAACCTTCTCTTTAACCATTGTCCGGTTTCACCAATATAGATTGAATTACAATCCTTACAATTTTGATATACTAAGCCTGATTTATTCTCTGTCGGGGTTTTATCTTTTTTATTAGTAAAAAATTTTGATTTGATGCTATCATTACTTTTATGTCCTATTTTCACATTTGGCACAATTTCTTTTATTACATTCTGAATTTTATGACTAGTTTCCCCTAAATAAGGGAAAGAGAAAAATAGTGAGGGAGAAGAAATAGTTTGTGGGATGTTGTTTTGGATGTTGTCAATTTCATTTTTGATGAGGTTTTCTATTAGTTTTGTGGGGTAGGAATTATCTTGTAAAATACTGGTGATTTCTGGGATCAATTCACTATGGAATTGGTTGTCGGACAGTTTAAGGGTTCTATGAATCAGATTTTTGGCACAGTTAATTTTGTAGGACTTAGGTTGGCAACTGTGATAATTGAGTAGGCGTCCAGAATATGTGGGTTTCTTATAATGTTTAACTTTAATGGTTTGGTCCTTATTTCTAATTAGAAGGATGTCTAAAAACGGCAATTCATTGTTAGTCTCTCTTTCTAATGTGAATTGTATCTGGGGGTGAAAAGAATTGAATATGTCTAAAATGTTTCCAATTTTGTTAGTATTCACTGATAGACAAGTGTCATCAACATACTTTACTGCAAACTGTACATCTTTATGAAGTTGTGGAAGAAGATTATCGAATAATTTATCAAGGACCAGGTCTGCAACAATTGGTGAAGGGGGAGATCCCATTGCTAGAGAATTTTGGGTGTAGCATTGGTTATTGTAAGAAAAATAAGTGGTTGATAGACAAAAATCCAAGATTTCTTCAAACAGGTTATAGCTCATTTTGGTGTAATTTTGAATGTCACTCCACCTTTCAGTAATGATTTTCCTAGCCAGAGAGGTGGGAATATTAGTGAACAAAGATACAACATCTAGAGATATCAATGAGAACCCTATGTCAATGTTTTGTTGACTGATGAAATTTTTAAACTCAAATGAATTTTTAATGTTATAAGTTTGGTTTCTGAGAGGTTGTAGTAGGGGAATGAGGTATTTTGATAATTCATAACTTGCTGACCCTATTGTAGAGACTATGGGTCTCAATTTTACATCTGGTTTGTGTATTTACCAAGGACTTCTGGATGGATCCTAGAGTGGGAGGAGGATGGTTACCCTGTCTTGTTGTCAAAACAGTAGTGGGCCAACCTTCCTCCACACAGAGATCTTATCTAGTTTTCTCGGTAAGCGCAGTATTTCTTTTCTTTTCTTTTCTGTCTTTTTATGTTTTTCTATCACACACCATTCTAACATTTAAATTCAAACTCCATAGTTCCACCATAGTCACTAAATTAATACCATTGTTAGCTATTTAAGTTTTGTCTTTCTGTTTAAAGTGTATCTTTCTCTTAGTCTTTTCCCATTCTGTTGTTTTAGGATTGAGAATGGCAGTCAGAGGACTGCCGAAAGCTTTCCAGAAGTAAAACTTTCAAAGGAAAATAAAGGACTTTCATTGTCATAAAAACTGAATTGTTGTTAATTTATTTTGTTTTACTACGCTACTCCAACCCAAAGATATATTTTTGTCTGGTGGAGCAATATAACCTATGCCTAATTATATTATAATAAATGTATGTCTATTTTATAAATAAATCATCATTCCAGCTCGTTGTCGTACTTACAACAGATGATGGTCTTAATTACATATGTCATCTAGGAAAAATTAGCTCCCGAAACCGATCTCATACAGCGTTGACAACTCAGGATACCCATGCACTCCCGCAATGGAACGGGGTTTCGGCTCTGTAGAACCCATTCACACTTACCTGCCATATCATACTGCCGTTTTGTTTTGCATTTCTTCCGCATATTCGAACTCTAAACTAGCAACAGAAGAAGAATAAAAAACGTGAATTTTGAAGAGGAATAAGTGCTATACATCACAAATGCAAAGCATTCTGGCGGAATGCAGCTTTATTAACATCGAAGCTTTAGATCACTGGTGTCAGGTTAGGGCATGGAATATTGGGCATCTATCAATTTTCAAAGCTAGAAAAGGGAGAAGGTGACGATGGGGTTAATGACAGATTTTTGAATTGTGCATTCCCAAAAGTTACGTTTTAGCATTTTTTTCGCAGGAAATAACTTCGAGGAAAAAATGAAAACTAGCCCTAAATATCTCAGTGCACTTGATATTGCTCCACCAGGATACGCACAATACTAAGGGGTGGTGTTGGGGGGTGGAGTTCACCTTAAGAAAATTGTGAGAAAGTTCAGTTCTTCACTTCACGTTCGGGAATGAGAAAATGCAGGAAAACTGCTTAAAAACTGCTAATAGTGCGATAATATGGCCCTTGGGAAGTTAGGTAAAGGGAGACTCACGTCGAGTCCAAGCCGATCAACCCTAGCGCCATTACATTATTTTGGTATTTACTGAACCACTTCTGGCCCAAGATGGTTTTGTAATCAATACCTACCTTTGTTGTGCTACACAGGACACGTAAATTACTGCTTGATTTCAATCTACCACTATTATGGAGTAATACAAAATTTCTTTCTGTAGATGTGTATGAAATTCAAAGGAAGGAGAAACTTGGCATTCAAATTCTGTAAGGATATCTTCAGATATGGAATTCACGATGTAGTAGGGGACATGTCAACTGAACAAGTGAAGGAGTTTTCATCTCTTCCGGGCCATCTCTTTGACAGTTACATATTGGTGACTCCTGAAGTGGTCCAGGAACGTAAAAAGATGATCAAAAAGGTGAGAGAATCTACTTTATACCATTCATTTTCTACTTCTACTTATAACACCAGCCTACCTCATCGCCAGTCTGTTTCAAATGTGAATAGTAAATTCGATTCATTTCAGTTGGTTGTGGACTTGCACGAAATATTTCAAGTAAAATCTAGTCAGATGTTCAAAGAGCTACAAGCTCGCGATTTCTTCAGAGGACTCAGGAATGTATGCAGTTTTGATGATTGGAGGCAGACTGACGACTGTTTGGTGGCCAAAATGGATTTGCAGTTTTCCCCTATAAGAGAAAATGAGGGACAACAAGAGTCGGAAGAGTCACCGAATATAAGTATGACAGAATTGTCACAGCAAGAACAAGTTGAGGAAACGAAGTCGCCAAGTGATACTGAAACAAAGACGCCAAGTGATATTATTGAAGTTTTAAGCCGCTCACAGGTTATGACAAGAGTATCTGTTTCTCCTGGTGAAATGGACGTGCTTACTAATGAAAAGCCTTGGTTTTACGAACACGATATTCCACCTTATAGTGAGTCAAATCTGTGTTTATCAGCCGAACGCAGTGATATGGATCTACTTCGAGAATCACCCAGTCGAAGGAGAAGTCGTGAACACAAACGGAGTCGACGCGAGAAATCGGAATCTAACACGAAAAAACGCCGAAGGAAGATATCCCGAGAAAAAAGTCTGATTGATGTCGTAGGACCAAAGAATGTTCGGAAAGTGTCTTATCCAGAAGCTGGATATTTCTATGGGAGTTAAGAGCAGAGTTCGCGGAGTGTCAGATGGTAAACTGGATACTTTTGATGAAACTGAGGGCTCAAAATCCAGCTCAAGGCATCTGGGATCCAGTGGCACATCAACCAATTCCAAGAAGAGTATTCTTCGTCCACCTCCTCCATTAATATCTCCTGACGACTCCCTGATTGATTTGCGTACCCCGAAGAAGCGTCTGGAACTCCATGAGATGAAATATGGAAAGGCTGTCCACGTTACATGGAGTGAAACTAAGAAATACCACTCCGATACCTCGATGTAGACACCCAAGGGTTCAGAAAATTTCCCTTGGTTAATTTTCTTTCTACTTTCTTTTTCGTTATTCATGCTGTTATCTTCAAAATTGGCCGTATAATGGTGAATAATTCGTGTTAGTGCTTAGCAATTTTGTTCCATTCATTGTCATTTGAGAAATCAATAAACGTGTTATGTTGTTCATGATTTTTAATTATTCACGAATTCACTTCATGGTGTTTTCATTTGTTTTGCATTGTGTTACTGACCTAAATGTGCCGATTATTCACATACTAGTAAATAACAAAATAACCTTGAATGCTGCTCATCAACCTGAAATGATTTCCTCGCCACCCCAAGGCCTGTTTGGCAAACACGAGTCACTAAGTAGGTAGGCAACTCGCCTAAGCCTTAATTCCTAGAAAATCAAGATATTCCGAAGCATTTCAAACCAAACCTCTGTGTGAAGATGTTCCAAAACCCAACTTTATCATCCACTTATAGGTTAACCGAAAACCAGCACCCATCCTCTGTTTGATTGCATGGTCTACATAATCAAACAAATGGACGCTGACTTAGCGACTCAGTTTTCTTTTCATAATACCCCCCCCCCCCCCGCCACACACACACACACAAAAAAAAACCCTGTTGTCAATATTTACCCGCCATGAAATCCTCCTCAGCCGCAAGACGGATTGGTATCCGTTTGACCTATTGAAGTAGCATGGGTACTTCGCTCTAGGATGTGCATATAGAAACCCCTTCCTCCTCTCCCACACCCTCCTCCTACGTTTTCATAATTATTCTGAGAATAATACGCCTATGTATTCGCTCAGCAAAAAAATTGTATACCGCCCCCTCGAATTTGTTCTTTTACGTTTCAAGATGCGTAGATTTCAAAAATGCAATGTCCATCCGCCGTACGCAGGATCACCTATGTCTACTTTATTTTTGGTCTAAAAAATTCGTACTTCCGCACAAAGGCTCCCTTTGGCCCCAGTTGTGGCCTCAAGTTGGCAGCCCGATTGGAATATACCCAACGGTGTTATGAGTGAAAAATGGGTGTAAATAGGTGTAAATGAGTGAAAAATAGGGTTTTTTTTATAACACGAGCTTGTGAGTTATAGTTTTCCTTGTTTGCGGACGCTAGTATATAATTTACCATCTACGTCTGGCAGGGATCTGCCATTAAGTATGACCAAGGAGTAGTCCTCACAGAAATTGACCAGCTTTTTCCTTTTTGGTTGACAACTGAATCTTTAGAGCATCGCAGGTGCTTCAGCAATGTACACCCTTCAACCAGTCTAGAGGCACCTCCTGCTTGCAGCTGTCCCATCATAGCATTAACATCCCCCAACACCATCACATCCACCTCTGAATAGTCCAGGATGCGTCTTACCCTGCTGAGATCTGAAGTCCATCTTTCCTCCCTGAGATACAGAGGCAATAGTCTTACTTTGGAGTTTCTAACTTCTTTCCATTCCATTACTACAGTTTCCAGACCCTCCATAGTGATAGTTGAATTTGGTTGGCCCCAAAACCTACTCCTAAAACCACAGACCATGCCACCACAGACCCTGCCAGAAGCAGCCAATCTCACAGCAGGTACATACATTACACAGAAACGAGCGCGTTCTTATCTCGTACCGTAGCCTCAGCATTCTGTTGCAATTCATCCTATTTGACTAGTCATGTCACGAGACAGAGTGCACTTCGTTCCCTTAAGTTTAGCAGCAGACTTCAAAACAGGAGGAATGACTTGTCCATCTTCAAATTCAATCAGAATTGGGTGTGATGTAGCGTTGTCCCTGCCTAGGCGATCGACTCTTTTTATCTTCTAGTCTTCCACGGATGGCACATCTCGTAGGAAACAGTTTGCTGGTGCCATGACACCTTGCCGGGGCTGCGGGTTGATGCCCTTCAATACAATGTTGGCAATCCTGCATTTGATCAACAAAGTTCTGCTTTTAAGTGCTCTGACTTCAACAGATGTTTTATATGTTTTTTTGAGTCTGTTGCGAATCTTGTGTTTCGTCTAATACCCGGAATCCCCAGCTGAGATTGAGAAAGCTGTTTTCGCCCTTATGGAAGCAGTTTCTCCCATGGGAGATCGCAAAATGACGGCTGATGAGCTTCAGGTCCCTCTCTTTTCTCGCCGCCTCGCCTTATCTATCTCTCGTATCAGTATCATATCAAGAACAGAAGTGTTGTCACAGTAAGCTGTGTGGCTTGTTGGTGAAGGATGTTCATGACTCATGACTAACCCACCCAAGCCCTGGTTCACTAGAACGGTGAATCTGCCCAGCTTATCCGCTCCCAGAGTGAGGTGGACAGTGATTGATTCAGGCAACCACCACCACCCAAGACCCAACAGTAAACCGAGAAGAAGAAGACTGATAACAGATAACAGCAGAGATCGCCCGATTTTCGTCTGAATACCGTTTGACACATATTTCTCATTCTTTTTTCCTGATTCTCGTATTCCAAATAGTCAACTCGTTCCCATCGACTAATTATGTGTTCCCAAATATGAGCGGCCCATATGCAGTGTGATAACAATGCAACACCTTTGAAACGTCCTCACAGCTCGCTGAAAGATCAAGCTAACACCAAGAAAAGAGGATAGCTATGCCGAGAAAAGATGTAGAATCGATGGAAGAACGTCTATACACTCGCCTTATGAGTGGTATGGGTTCCTTACTAGACAGTAAACCGTTGGACATGGTGAAAAAGGAAGATCTGAAGGTACTACAAACCTCTGTAAATAAACTGTCTGTGGATCACAAGACTCTCTCAGATAAAGTAACGTCCATGGATGAGGTATTTTCGAGCCAAATCGAGTCCCTGGAAAGAAGGCATTGCCGACACAACATTCTATTGAAGGGAGAGGTGAATTAACCGTCAGACCTTACGGGGAGGTGCTCCATATCTGAGATACGATTTGGCAGAGATCTGCACAGCTGCATCTTGAGATACCATACGACTGGCGTATCTGTCCAGCAGTATCTACTAGAAACTTCCTTGTATCTCCTAGCCACTAAGTATATTTGCTAATGTTTTCTGCATCGACGCACTACAAAGATATACTCTTACGCCAGCACTCCGTCATTTGGTGGCTAGGAATGTGATAGCAAAATTCGCGAGTCATTAAAACTCGCCCTGACCAATTGGTTTCTGAAATGCAGTCTTCTTTTCTCTAGTCAATTAATGTAGGATTGGGTAAGGTGCCGTGCTTAGGTGTAATGTGCCCATTTAGTTGTACCCCTGGTCCACTTGGGTTATGTTGAGGTTATGATGTTTATTTGAATAATTTTACAATTTATTTACGATTTAATTGCAAAATTAACTACAACATTTCAAAAGTAAAACAATCCAAATAATAAGTTGTCGTGCCGTTTTCATTTCAGTTACCAAGTTGAAAAATAAGTTTAAAACATTTCAAAACCACAGGGCACTTGTTTTCGAAGATTGACTCGAGGATTTTATGTAGCAATTTCCTCCTCGTCAATTTTATGACACATGGAGAGGGTGGGTTATCCATAGGATCTGTCAATGATGCCCATCGGTATCTCCATAATTATCCTACCCACCACCTTAGCGGTTTCGCCAGGATTGGATTCCATTTTGATGGCAAAGGCTTCTGTTATAATTTACCCTCCTAGTATTAAATAATACTGTAAACTGGAATGGGTATAATAACGCGGTTTTCAGAAATAGAGCTCGATTGAGTATCTCAATTTAAATTGAAAGTCCATATGCCCAATTCTTTCAGGGGATCGGACCGAAACTCGATCTATCGAGTCACTCAACAGCAGGAGCTCTACCATCAGACGCCTATTCAATTCATTACCAATATATGAGCGGGATGAACACAAATACAAAATCGAATTATAAATCTGACAGTTGTTCATGGATGTGAGAATCGTGACGTTAAGGGGAATTGCAGATGAGAATTTCGTGATAGCTACTAATGGTCGTAAACATGAATTGATGTACTTACTTTTGATTGATGAATGGACAGATCTAGTGAAAGATAAATATAATATAATATGAACCCTGTCATCTTACCACCTGTTCCGTTGTGGAACCAGGCGTTCCTAGTTAACACATTCAATACCACACAGAGTCGGCCTTCTCAATAAGTCCGACACTGAATCGACTGCTACATAAATGTACCTATCGATGCGGATCCCCACTGCTACATTATCTTGTGCGTAGAATCGTCCCGGTATTCATTTTCGTAGAGCATCATTCGTTTGAATAATCTCGCATTCATCCACGAATAAGCGTGTGGTGGCCTCTGGTTGAGCCGCTGCTTAAAGATTGAAATTAGAATCGCGGGAGGTTGAGTCCACACTTATCTTGCGTTTCTTTGAAGCACGACCGAGGTCATTTTCACGCTCAGAAACTCTCGCGTTAGGGTTACCCGCTCTCATTTTCACAAAACAACCCTGGGAAATTTAAATTTTATAAAAGAGAAACCCCCCTAGGAAAGAGAGCTTTGTGTAAACGTCCTGCCGGAATAAATGTCGCCAAGGAATAGGAAGCCGTGAAAAGAGATTCGGCCCTTTCCAGCATTAATTCCTTCCCGCTTCCCGCCTCTAATTTGCATTTTATTCGCATTTGAGTCTTCCTCAAAGCATGCTTGCGTGGGGATCCTCGATGTGCATTTTAAGCGGGCGCATCGCTCGAGGAGTAGAGATGGGATAAAAAAGGCGGGTCCTTCCCGAAAAGGCCTGTGATGTGGAGTTGCGGCAAGAGAAATGAAAGAGGTACTAGGTAGATGTTAGTGAGAGGGAGGAAGGTGGGAGTTTGGAAGGGGTTTTAAGCATTAGCTTACCAAATTACTGTACTCACCAGTCCACTAAAAACCCCGAGTTGTACGTTTAATTTGTCTGCAAAAAAGACCTACCCGCTCTTCACCCAACCATTTCTCTTGCATTCTCCGCAAACGTTTTTATTTTGACCTAAAACTTTCCTCCACCTCGTTTCGAATTATTTTTAACAATATTTCATTTGTCATCAATGAGTTACCAACATTATTAGGCGATATAATATAGTAGTACGCATGTTGTTAATATTGGTTATTAAGTATATAAATCAAATGGCTACGTTACAATTAAATAATACTTGTCTATTATAAAGAAAGTAATATTATTGGAGCTCATAATTGTTGTGAAGTTAATGACCTTGCAAGAGGTTCAGTCCCTAGCTCCTCCGTAACGTTTTTATTTTGACCTAAAAGTTTCCTCCATCTCTATAATCTACTGGCAGGGATTTCACGTTCGATCATGCGTGGACAAACTTGCTCCCTAGTGTAGTAGTCTGAGAACCAACCCCCATATGTTTTTGGGGCACGATGCAGTTCGCCTCCACGTGGTGTGCCCTGGGTAACGCTAAACGAACTGCACAGGGGGGAGGCGGTCGTTTTGTAAAGCCACTGGGTCATAGGTTTACTCGTTCGGCTCCATTGTAAAACGAACCCCATTATACACACTTTCAGTAAATATTCGAAGAAAATGAGCTGTTGCGAAGAGTTCAGAACGTACAGTACTTATCCAGTTATTCGTGTAGCTGCCCTTCGGAAGCTAGGCTCCTCACAACACACACATAACCATTTGATGTGTCTGACGAAATCTGAGCGCGATATCCAGGTGACATTTTTTGTCCGATTCCAATAGAACTCTTTTCAATGTATTCAGTTTTCGGTGTATGTGTAACGTAGGGAATTTCGAAATGGACGGAGTATCGCGAGGGGGGTCACATCTAAATCTTCCGATTTACAAAAATCTTTTTCTATTCGTTCAAATCCTCAGCCTAGATTTCAAGACAAATCTGTTCCTGTTCTTGTCCAATCGATTGAAATGGGTCCTAAATCTTTATGATTACATCCGGGCGACAGAACAGTATTCCAACAGTTCCAAAATGACCACAACGTTTTGTGTTTTTGACTTTCTCTGACTATGAACCCAACCAGCACAATTGGTCGAATTTCGTCGTGTTTTATGACTTAAGACCTAACCTAACATCCGACGTCCGGCAATCTGTTTCCCTACCAAGGACGTCATCCTGACGCCTCATTGCCGTCAGATAGCCGTCCTACAATTGTTGTAGGTCACCACGAAGTAGAATATTTGCAGTAAGAAATTATGAGGTCGTAACGACGTCAGATATGCTTTAGTACGGAACGCTGAGGTCCCGACGACGTCAGATATCTGTAATACAACTGTTGTAAGTCACCATGACGGTGGTATTGCAGAGTTATTTACGAACACAACAGATTTTAGTAAGACAGGTTAATTTCCCTACTTAAGGTCGGCACGCTTACAAATTGGTTACATACATCTACAGATGTATGCATGTGCATGTGTGCATTTTAAAATAGAATCCTCTTAGTAAAGTAAAGTAAAGTAATGTAACAGCCATTTCAGGCTGGGGCTTTTCGTCCGACTGCCCTGCCAGCGTCGCGGACGTGATCAGCTGTCCTCCAATGGAGGATCAGAATTCGATCTGATCATTTCGCTCATTACTTGGCTACTCATTGCCTCGCCCCCTTGAGTGGAGAGGGGTTCGCCCAACAGCTACATGGGTCATACTTGGACGTGTCACCACGTGTCACGGCGGTCACCCATCCAAGTACTAACCACGCTCGAGGTTTCTTAACTTCGGTTATCTCACGGTAACCGATCTATTCCACCTGATAAGGCCGTTGGAATCCTCTTAGGTTCCCCCTGGTTCACTTGGGTATTGTAGAGATTATGATGTTTATATGAATAATTTTGGAATTTATTTACGATTTAAATGCAAAATTAGTAATAATCATGATGTATTGCAAGGAAATACAACATTTCAAAAGTAAAACAATCCAAGTAATAAGATGTCATATTGCACTGTTTTCATTTTAGTTGCCAATCTATATAACTAAATTTACAGGTGATTTTCGTGGTGTCTGTCTGTCTGTTTGTCTTTCAACCACGCCAAAACGGCTCAATGGATCGAACCCATCTCGCGTATTTAAATGTTTCTATGACCGGGGAAGGACATAGGGGGATTCACTCCCGGATCTGATGAATAGGGGTGGGGGTTTATAGGGAAGCCGAAACATAATAAAATTAAATTCTCGAAAACGGCTTAATGGATCGAACCCATCTCGCGTATTTAAATGTTTCTATGACCGGGGAAGGACATAGGGGGATTCACTCCCGGATCTGATGAATAGGGGTGGGGGTTTATAGGGAAGCCGAAACATAATAAAATTAAATTCTCGAAAACAGCTCAATGGATCGAACCCATCTCGCGTATTTAAATGTTTCTATGACCAGGGAAGGACATAAGGAGGTTTACTTCTGCGAGAGGTAACAAAGTCAAATGGACCCACCCCGAGTTCTACCCGTTGGCGACGGGCAACACAGCTAGTAGAAAAATAAATTTAAAACATCTCAGAACCGGAGGGCACTTGCTCTCGAGAGGATTACTCGAAGATTTTACGTAGAAATTTTCTCCTTGCCAATGTTATGACGAGTGGAGGGTGGTGGGGGGGGGGGGGGGGTTGATCCACCGGGTTGGGGGCTGATCCACGGGGGGGGGGGGGGGGGGTTGATCCACGGGATCTATCAATGATACCCATCGGTACCTCCATAATTATTCTACCCTCCACTTTAGCGGTTTCGCCCCGAGTGGATTCCATTTTGATGAAGACAATGAATGGCAACGGCTTCCTACATTTATCAATATCAAAAAGGGGTAATAATGACCGAAATATGTACAACAAGTCAGAATGAGGTAGGAGAAGTTAACCGCCCTGTCATGGTACCCCTCTAATATACCACTCAAAATTGTACATTTAAGACTGTTTGCAAGAAAGCCAAGGATAAGGCGAGCTACGTGACAGGAGGGACGCAACCAGGTAGCCTCCCTCCATCGATCCTCCAACAGCTTTCAACCACCGTCGGAGGGTCGGGTATAAGGCGCCCTTCTTGCCCCGCTCGTCACTCAACCGATCTCACACGAACTCGATTCCTTCTCTCTCTCTCTCTCACTTAACCCTTCTCCTCGACTTTTCTCCTATAAAAGATCCCAGTGTGGTGATAACCTTTCAGGGCATATCCTCTTAGTATCCAAAATGGTGGTAACATTTCTGGCTTGGCCAACGTGGTGTAACCTTTCTGGATACTAGCTACCTCGCACCCGAATTCTCCTTCTCACACTCGCCTTTCCAAACGGCACCTACCTCAATCATCCCCCACACATCACACTGTTAACCCCAACGTCAGACTGAAAATGCAAGAGGAACCGCAACCCTCCACCGACGACATCATGACCACCTCCGCCTCCATTTCACTCATGCTGCCACCCTTCTACACCCACAACCCCACTCTCTGGTTCTTCCAGCTTGATGCTGCGTTCTCAACTGCTAACCTCCGAGCTCAGAAGACCCGCTACTCGAAGACGATCGCCCTACTCCCCTATGCGCTGCCACCCCCATTCCAGGTGTCCTTTGGCCACCCAGCTGGGCGGATGATGAAGCCCTCCTTCGACTCGCTGATACCATTCACAACATCAGTGCTTTCACTCCTGTCCACGAGGTCCAGCCTTCTACCAGCTGCCCGCCCCGCTCCCTGTCTGCATCTTCCTCCTGCCACCGCAGCCACTCCTTCGAGCGCAGGAGCCGGCCGCCTCACCGCCCAAAAACACCTCCCCGATGCCGCTCTGATAGACCCCCTCCTCAACCCCAGCAACCGGACGACCAACCCTCCCACTGCTGGTGCCACGTCACCTTTGGGACGCAGGCCGGCAAATGTCGGTCCCCTTGAGACTTCCCCTCTCCCGCCCAGGGAAACGACAATGCCCACCGGTGAATCCGGTGGATGCCTCCTATCCCTGCTCTACCAGTGGAACGGTCCCGCCCCCCTTCGATTCTGTCTTCCCCTACCGTCAATATCGCATCAATAGGGGTTCAGAAAGTATCATTTTTACCCCCTCCATCTGCTCTGAGCCCTCCCCCACCCTTCCCACTGGCTACCGTTCCACCCAAGAACCTTGCACCCGCCCTAAAAACCCCGTCACCTGCCGAGCAGCCCTCTCCGACACCCCTGCCCGCAGCTGCCATCACACCCCACACTGCCCGG
The DNA here is from genome assembly GCA_954871275.1 of Leptopterna dolabrata. Lineage (NCBI taxonomy): Eukaryota > Metazoa > Arthropoda > Insecta > Hemiptera > Miridae > Leptopterna > Leptopterna dolabrata. Next base: position 12,205 of record CATPAC010000282.1, on the reverse strand, counting down.
GTGTCACGTTGGCTCTTCATATGCTGCAAACGCTCGAATCTGCCCTTCCTCGTCGACACTGGCAGCTATATCGATCATACCGAACAATATTCCCCCTCGAACAACCAACTTCTCTACGTATCGAATGGTACCCATATTCCATCATACCGTACATACCGCTCCAACGTCCACCTCAACATCGACACCTACGAGTGGACTTTTACCGTCGCTGATGTAGAGAAAAAAAATCTTGGGGGTCAATTTCTTGTCATATTTGTGCCTCCAAGTGGATATGAGACATGCCCGCCTCATCAACCCAGCCTCCAAGAAACCGATCGCCCGTTTCATCAACTCCGTTACGCCCCCACTGACCGACCCCAAGTTCCCCACTCTACGTGAAAACTACCAACCTGAACGGCGATCTACATCCCACCTCTCACCGGTTCAGCATTTTATCAAAACAACCGAGCCACCCATTTCCGCCAAAGCCCGACACCTTCACCTGCTCCAGCTCTCCCAAGCCAAGGCCCATTTTGAACGACTCATCGCCGACAAAATTATCCACCCTTCCAGCTCTCTTTGGGCCTCTCCGCTCCATATTTCACAAAAACCAGACGGACAAATTCGGCCCTGCAGAGACTACTGACGACTCATCTCCCGCACAACACTGATCTCTACAATGTTCCCCAACTTCGGGGGCTTTTTATCCCACCTCCATGGCGCCACGGTCTTCAGCACCCTCGACATCTCCCGGCGTTCCACCATATAGCCACCCATCCCCCGACATACCAAAAACAGCAATTATAATGACTCCAAAATGCAGCACAAACATGGCAGAGATACATGGACCAGATCCTCCGCGGTCTCCCATTCGTCTTCTGTTTTCTTGACGATGTTCTAGTAGCATCCACCTCACACGACCAACATTACGACCATCTCCGCCAAGTTCTCGACATCTTCTGCAGCGAGGGGCTCACCATCAACAAAGCCAAATGCGTGATTGCCCAACCCTTGGTTAAATGCCTAGGGCACCTCGTAACATAGGCCGGCATCTCTTCCCTCGCTGAAAAAGTCAATTCCTGGGCCAATTTCAATGCCCTCAAACCGTCACGGAACTCTGGCGGTTTTTGAGAATGTTGAACTATTACCGTCACCCTATCCGCCATGCCGTCCAACATCAGCAACCTCTGATAGACACCATTCCCCAGCCTGCTAAGAAAAACAACTCCAAGAAGATAGAATGGTCACCAGCTCTCGACGGCACCTTCGAGGCCTGCAAAACCGACCTTGCTGACGCTGCTCTCCTTGCCATCAAGAATCACACCTCCGATTGGGTTATCAGCACAGTTCTCCACCATCACACCGGCAAGAGCGCCGAACCTCTCAGATTCTTCTCCAAGGCCCTTTCAGAAACAGAAGGAACTACTCAACGTTCGACAGGGAGCTCCTAGCCATCTACCAAGCCATAAAACACTTCTGAGAATTCATACAGGGCCAGCAGTTCTCTGTCATAACGGATCACAAGCCGCTCACACACGCCCTTCTTCAAACTCGTAAGTCAGCCTCCCCACACCACCTCTGGCAGTTGGAATTCATCACACAGTTTACCACCAATATCCAATACATGCCGTGGAGGGGGGGGGACAACTATGTTGCAGACACACTCTCCCTCCCATCCGCCGCTCCTCCGGCCATCCATACTGCAACCGCTCCTCCGGCCATCCATACTGCAGCCGCCGACCGCTGCGACATCTGACGCAACCGACAACCCCTTCACCAGCCTCTCACCACCCGGCTCTTCCGCATCCGCCGCCGCCGCTGCCGCCGCCGCTGCGGCTGCCGCACACGCCGCCGCCGACGTCACGACGGCCTCGGCGTCGTTCCCGCTGTCGCTGCCCCCCTTCTACACACACGACCCCGCACTCTGGTTCTTCCAGGTCGACGCTGCGTTTTCGGCCGCCAACATCCGCAGCCAGCGTACCCGTTACTCCCGCATCATATCTCTACTCCCGTATGAGATCCTCCTGCAGACATCAGACATCTCCCCCGACGCCACGGCCGCATACGACGACCTCCGCAACCGCCTCGTCAATTTATACCAACCGTCCAAAATCGCACGTGTCGCAGCGCTATCCCAACCCCAACATCTCGGCGATCTGAAGCCCTCCCATCTATACCGTCGCCTACGTCATCAGCTCCACGACGTCATGACGGCCGACATCGCACGGACCTTCTGGCTACGGGCCCTCCCCCACCCCATGCAGATGGCGCTCGCCAGCCACCTCGACGGCCCGGACGAACCGCTACTACGTCTCGCCGACACAGTACACGACCTCACCGCAGCCGCCGGCGTCACGGAAGTAACCGCGCCCCGCACCCCCACCCCGCGCAGGGACCGGACGCCGTCACAAGAGCGCCGCCGGCCCCCCTCCCTCCACCGGCGCCGCTCCCTCTCCGTCGAACGCCGGCCAACCCCCTCCGCCGACCACCGACGTCAGCGCTCGTCCGACCGCCGCAACATTTCCCCCACTCAGCAACGAAGGGGGAGGTCCCCAGCCGCGGCAGCCAACTCCACCTCCACGCGCCCCACCAGGACCTACCTCCCAGCGGATCCCCCCCACCGATGTTTTTATCATGTCAACTTCGGTGGGGAGGCCCGCAAATGCCAGCCCCCCTGCTCCTACATCTCCAAGCAGGGAAACGCGGACGCCCGCCGGTAAATCCGGCGGGCCCCCCTCCTCGCCAACACGGGGGGGACCACATCCAACCCCTCCCCGCCCGCATTCACACCACCACCGCGAAGCCTCGCTACCCCTCCTACGCCGCCGCAACGGCTGCCAACCTACCTGCCGCACCCGCCGGCGCCACCAAAACCATCACCTCTCCATCAACTGACCCCCCACCCCGGGTCAGCCCCTCCAAGCACGCCTCCAGGGCAGCCACCCTTCCGGCCGCCACTCACGCCGCCGCTACCGTTCCCCCACCCCGGAACGGCCCCTCCAAGCCCGCCTCCAGGGCAGCCACCCTCCCGGCCACCACTCACGGCGCCGCTACCGTTCCCCCACCCCGGAACGGCCCCTCCAAGCCCGCCTCCAGGGCAACCACCCTTCCGGCCGCCACTAACGCCGCCGCTACCGTTCCCCCACCCCGGAACGGCCCCTCCAAGCCCGCCTCCAGGGCAGCCACCCTTCCGGCCGCCACTAACGCCGCCGCTACCGTTCCCCCTCCCCGGAACGGCAAAAGATCACCCCGTGTCTCCTTCGCGGGGGACCAACCACCACCATCGCACCCGCCCATCACCTCGGGCGAAACAAGCCCCTCCCATCCGACAGACCCCAACACCTCAGCCATTTTGCCGCACTCCACCCCAGCTCACCAACGCCTGTTCCTAAAATGTTCTAAAACAAATGTCCCGTTCCTCGTCGACACAGGGGCGGCGCTCTCCATCTTCCCTAATAACATTCTCCGGCGACAGGCGCGTTGTTACCGGCAACTCCTCTACGCCGCCAACGGTACCACCATCCCCTCGTACGGGACGTACCGCTCATCAATCCGTATGAGCGGGCTCGCGTACGAGTGGGAATTTACCGTGGCGGACGTAGAGAAAGCAATCCTGGGGGCCGACTTCCTCGCTTATTTCGGCCTCCAGGTTGACGTCTGTAACGCGCGCCTGCTCGACCCCTCCACCCAGAAACCCATCCCCGGGTTTATCCATGCTGTCGATCGCCCCCCCACCCAATTTGAACACCTCCTCCTCCAGTACAAACCCCAGCGCCGCCCCTCGGCACATATCTCACAAACTCAGCACTATATTGAGACCTCGGGCCCCCCAATCTCCGCCAAAGCACGCCGCCTCCACCCCCTCCAGCTGTCCCAAGCACGAAAACACTTCGACAACCTCATAAAAGAGGGCATTATCCGCCCCTCCAAATCCCCGTGGGCTTCACCGCTACATATTGTGCAGAAGCCCAACGGGGATATCCGCCCCTGCGGCGACTACCGCCGCCTCAATGCGAAAACAACCCCGGATCTCTACAACGTCCCACATCTCCGAGACTTCTCTTCGCACCTCCACAACACAACCATCTTTTCAACCCTCGACATCTCTAGAGCCTTCCACCACATTCACATCTACCCTCCCGACGTACCCAAAACAGCCATCATCACCCCTTTCGGCCTGTTCGAATACATTAAAATGGGTTTCGGCCTCCGGAACGCCGCCCAGACGTGGCAGCGTTACATGGACAACATTCTACGGGGACTACCTTTCGTATTCTGTTTCCTGGACGACGTACTGATCGCTTCCCGGGATCCGAAGGAACATCTAGCACACCTGAAACAAGTACTCGACATCTTCGCCGCCGAGGGCCTCACCATCAACTCTCCGAAATGTGTTCTCGCCCAACCCTCCGTCCGCTGCCTCGGCCACCAAGTTTCGTCCGACGGGATCAAACCCCTACCGGACAAAGTGCACGCCCTCACCGACTTCCCACAACCCCGCACTGTCTCAGAACTCCGCCGTTTCCTGGGTATGTTGAACTTTTATCGTAGACACATCAAACACGCAGCACAACATCAACAACCACTCATACACGCTATCCCACAGCCGGCCAAGAAAAACGATAACCGCCCCATTTCCTGGACCCCCGCCCTCACAACCGCCTTTCAAAAATGCAAACAGGACCTAGTAGACGCCGCTCTATTGGCCCATCCCGATCCCCATGCCCCCCTCTCCATCACCACGGATGCGTCCGACTGGGCCATCGGGGCAGTACTCCACCAACACACCGGCGCCACCCCCCAACCCCTCGGTTTCTTCTCAAAAACTCTGTCCCCCACGCAAAAAAATTACTCCACCTTTGACAGAGAACTCCTCGCCATCCACGAAGCCATCAAACACTTCCGTGACTTCGTGGAGGGCAGGCAGTTCTCTGTCATCACCGATCATAAGCCCCTCACACATGCACTCCTCCAAAACCGTAAATCAGCCTCCCCCCGTCGCCTCCGGCAACTCGAATTTATCGGACAGTTTACGTCCGATATTCGTTATTTGCCGGGGGCCGACAACTGCGTCGCCGACGCCCTCTCCCGCCCCACCCCTGCGCCGGTGGCGGAGTTACTGCCCTTTCCTTCCCCACAAACCCTCAAACATCACCAAAATCCAACTTCCGACCCCGCACTCTCCAACCTCATCTCCGCCTCCAAATTGGAACAACTGCCTCCCCTCGATCTCTGGTGCGACGTATCGGCCGATTCACCGCGCCCGTACGTCCCGCCGGAGCTGAGGAGGCAGTTGTTCCTCCATTACCACTCCCTCCATCATCCCGGCATTCGGGCGAGCCGGGATCTCATCAAGACGCGGTACTTCTGGCCCCATATGAACACGGATATCCGTACCTGGGTTCTAGGGTGCCAGAAGTGCCAGCAATTTAAGGTCTCGGCTCACCCCCATGTCACTCCTCAACCCATCCCCGACTCCCTCCCGTGGGAACATGTCCACTTGGATCTGGTCGGCCCTCTTCCCCCCTCCGAGGGGAAGAGGTACTGCCTCACCATGATCGACCGTGCGACCAATTGGGTTGAGTGTATCCCACTCGCCCACATTACCGCGGACGCCATCGCCGCGGCCTTCCTCAATCAATGGATCAGCCGCTACGGCTGTCCGCGGACACTCACGGTCGATCAGGGGAGGCAGTTTGAATCAGCCCACTTTGCCGACCTGCTCCGTTCCCTCGGGATTCAGAAAATCCGCACCACTCCTTATCACCCTCAATCCAACGGGAAAATAGAGCGGTGGCACTCGGTCCTCAAGCAAGCCATCTCCACATCAGCCACATCTCCCTCATGGACCAAAACCCTCCCCTACGTCTTACTTAGCCTCCGCACTTCCGCCCGTCCTTCAGACAACACAAGTCCCGCACAACACGCTTTCCGAGACCCCATTCGTTTACCGGCCGACATTTTCCCTCCACACAACACCCCGTCCATTAACAGGGAACCGTTACACACCTCAACACCGACAAACGACACCACTTACCCCAAACGCTTTTACACTTCCACGCACATGTACTTGAAAGAGCCCGGCATGCATAAAACCTTTCAGCCCCTTTATGCCGGGCCCTTTCAAGTCATCCGCACAACACCGACCACCGCCACCCTGCTAATGGACGGGAAACCCCACACCGTCCCTTTCGCCCGCTGCAAACCCGCCCCTGTTCTCCCTCAAACAACATCAGCTATCAGTCTCCCGCCGTCTGTTAGCCATGGAACATCGCTCTCCACCCCAACAGTCTCCCCCGTCGCCGTTTCCGGATTTCGATTCGGATCCGGAAATGGCGGCCATTCTCCGGGACGTTTACGTCCCGGACCCGCTCTCCCCCCTACCCCCTTCGCCCGGACCAACTCCATCGCTTGCATTTTTACCGCGAAGGATTTCCGGTTTACCTCCCCGGCCCCGGCGGTGGAAGTACCCCCAGTGGCGCATACTGCGCGAATTTCGCGCAGCGCAAGCCACCGGGGTACACCCTCCCTACACCCCGATCGACCCCCTCATGGCCCCGCTCCTCCACGAATTTCGCCTCACCCTCCTCATGCCACCACCGCCGCCCCTTCAAAATGTCAATCCCCCCGTCTTCAACGATTCCCCGCCCCCCAAATTTCAAACCCCTCTTGCTGCCCCACCATTTTCGATCTTCGACCCCCCAATTTTAAATTATCAACCACCCACACCCCAACCCACCAGTGCCACAACACCCCCTCTTCCCCCTCCTCCGCCGGGGATATCCGCAATAGCTTCCGCCGGGACGACACGGTCCGGGTGGCGCAACAGACGACGGGAGCGTCCCTACACTCCCCGCGTCCCGGCGGCCAAGTCCCCCGCCCCGCTCTGAGCAATCACGGCGGGGCCTTGAGATTTCGGGACAGTGCTTGTGTTTCATTAACCCACACGCACTGTACCGAACCTCACAGCCCCGCCGTGGCCACCACGTCGCAGCGGGCACCATCCACGCCTTCCCACACGCCCCAATCAAACACTTCACTCCACCCACACACTCACTACACCTCACCACACACAACCCACACCCAGGGAACGGCGGATTTCACGACCCCGCTCCAATCTGTCTCCCCAACAAAATTGGTACACACCAAATTTTCCGACCGTGTAAATACAACTGTACATACAAATGTAAATACCAATGTAAATACCAATGTAAATACCAACGACCATGTACATACTAGTTTGTAAATTTTTGTACATAATACTCTACTCATCATCATCATTATCCTCATCACCATTGCCTTCATAACGACCCTGTACATATTCCTCCACTACTTGTCCCTTCATCAATTTTATCATGCTATCATACTACTTACTACTTGCTACTCACTGTCATGTTATCATACTACTCCTATGTTACCTCTTACTTACTATACCAACCTACTTATATATAAACCCTAGGATTAAGTCACAACCGGTCACACTTCTGCCTTCAGCACTTCAATTGTTTGCTTCAGCCTTCAGCTTCTGTCAACTTGCGCCTTCAGCTCCCCTCTTGTTTCCGCAGCCCTCAGCCCCTGTCACCTTGAGCCTTCAGCTATCTCAAACATTGGTTCGAACTGGGGGGACCTCTGTCGTGAGTCCCTCCCGGGAACACTCCACTAGCAACCTTAAAGCTCTCACCAATATTCGTATGTAAAACTTACCTTCCGCTAATAAACATCTGAGTGGGGAGACAGGCAACAGAATCCAGGGGACACAACCTGGAGCCCCACTACCAGCTCCCAACAGGGAGCTGGAGGGAGAGGACTCCAAGTCCTATATAACCCTGGATCCTGCGACTTTAGCTTCATTCGACACTTCCTCTAACCAGCTCTCTCTTCTCTCTCTCCTACCTTCCTCCTCCCAGATGCCTGGTGGAATCCGCCGCTCTGGGAATTTACCTCCTACCTTTTCCTCTTGTCTACATCGGTGGATATCCGCCGCCTAGACAAGCACCTTCCTTCACCTACATCGGTGGATCACCGCCGCCTAGGTGAATTTCCTTCCTCTCGCCTACATCGGTGGATCACCGCCGCCTAGACGAGATTCCTTCCACTCACCTACATCGGTGGATCACCGCCGCCTAGGTGAATTTCCTTCCTCTCACCTACATCGGTGGATTACCGCCGCCTAGGTGAAATTCCCTCGCTCTTCTCCACCTTCTCCTTCACGCCACCGTGATGAAGAATTTAAATTCATCACACACTTCATGGTGTTTTCTTTTGTTTTGCATTGTGTTACTGACCTAAATGTGCCGATTATTCACATACTAGTAAAATACTAGTTAATAACCTTGCATGCTGCTCATCAACCTGAAATGATTTCCTCGCCACCCCAAGGCCTGTTTGGCAAACACGAGATACCAAGTACGAGTACTCAATAGCCTTAATTCTAGAAAATCAAGATATTCCGAAACATTTCAAACCAAACCTCTGTGTGAAGATGTTCCAAAACCCAACTTTATCATCCACTTATAGGTTAACCGAAAACCAGCTCCCATCCTCTGTTTGATTGCGTGGTCTACAGAATCAAATAAATGAACGCTGATTTACCGGCTTAGTTTTCTTTTCTTTTCATACCACCTCCCCCCCCCCCCCCCTCGTCCACCAAAAAAACACAACCCTGTTGTCAATATTTATCCGTCAAGAAATCCTCCTCAGCCGCAAAACGGATTGGTATCCTTTGACCTATTGAAGTAGCATGGGTACTTCGCTCTAGGATGTGCACATAGAAACCCGTTCCTTCTCCCCCTCATCCTCCTCCTACGTTTTCATTATTATTCTGTGAATAATACGCCTATGTATTCGCTCAGCAAACAATTTTTATAACACCCCCTCAACATGTCTTCTTCAACTTTTCAAGGTGCGTAGTTCCCAAATAGTTTGGGTATCCATTTCGGAACACATTTGAAACGTAGTTGTGCTCCGAAGCGCGGCAGCCCGATCGGAATACACCCAGGGCGCGCTAAGGGAAAACAAAAATTTACAAAAAATTCGTGGGGGGGATTACAAAAAATTCGCTTCCTTGAGCATAAGGAATGTGTGTGCAACATTTCATATCGTTCCGTTATGTACGTGAGGCTGTACCCCCTTCAAAGAACAAAAACAAGTAGAAAACTTTGAAAAATTACGATTTTCAAACCTACGTAACACCTGATGGTACCGAGTTTTGCAGTTCGTTACAGGTCCTCAGAGGCACTTCGATAATCAGTGTACGAAAAATCAACACCAGACACCACGTGGCACCGAGTTACACTGTGGAAGGGGGTTAAAAAACCCTACTTGTTCTGTCGTGTAAGCTGTGTTCTTGGTCGCTTAGTTGCTTTCCTAGCGGGCGGGACGCTCCCGCTTCCTTAGAAATCGCTAAATAAAAATTCCCAAATATCGCTGAACGGTATGCAACGGCAAGTATAAGGATGAGTTCAGAGATGAGCCACAAGACAATACACAGACAAGACAAACAAGAAAAGGCGGTCAAAATGAGCGCTTAGTTAATGGAACAATTGATGAAAATCACCAAGATTTGATATTAAGTCACCTGAAGTGATAAAGAATGGTGACTAAGACAACCACGATTTCACTAGTCAAAAAAATGTCTTTCCAAAGACATCGGGTTAACCCTCGTCCGCTCGCGCTAGCGGGGAATCCCCGCATTCTTGAATTGGAGCGGTTAATATGTTCCAAACTATTGAAAACAGTGCAGGGGAGGTCAGATATTCCTCAATTAGAGATCCCTCCACCATAATATGGCACCTGAGTCGAGTGCCTCCGTCGTCCTTCCGTTCCATCAGTGCAGATCAAAATCGCGAGTGCGAAGGTTCGCGGGGAAAGTCCGCACGCGAGCACCTACGTCCCTTTTGGTTTACTATTCTGTGAATAATACACCTATGTATTCGCTCAGCAAAAAATTTTTATAACACCCCCTCAACCTTATTTCTTTTCCGTTTCAAGGTGCGTAGATTCGAATAATGCAATGTCTGTCCGCCGTCCACCGTCCGCCGTCCTTCGTATCACGTGTACCGGCTTCATTTTTGGTCTAAAAAAGTCGTTCTTTCGCACACATGCTCCATTTGGGCCCTAGTTGTGTCCCGAAACGTTTCAGCCCAATCGGAATATACCCAGGGATGTTATGAGTGAAAATGTGTGTAAAAATAGGTACTTTTTGTGTTATAGTAAAATGTTAGTAACATGAGGTTTTGAGGTATCGTTTTCCATGTTTTTGGGGACGACAAGACCGAATATGAAATCGATCTTGACCAAAGAGTGGAAAATAGAGGTTCTACCGAATGTTCAGCTCCCAAAATTGATTTTTTATGAGTCAAAAACCTGGGAAATCGTCTGAAATCACCATCAATTTGTATAATAACACTAGAAGTAATATCAACACGTGGATCAAGACGATTAAATGGCACTACCAATGATCAAAGATAAATTGAAAAAAAGGACCGTACCTAATTCGTGTTTTAGGGGCCAAAAATTGGTGGAAACCATCAGAAATAGCTATTTCAATTATTTCACATGAAATAAACAATAAATGAACAGCCAACATTTCTGTAGGTATGTCCAGTAGAATAATAAACCCATGTGACAATGATTTTGCAGCGTTTTTTACAAACGATAACAGTGAGATAAGTAGGCTATCTAAGATTCTAGAATTAATTTATGGATTAAGGATTAGCCTAGAGAAATGTACTAGGTAGGTTAGGATCTGATCCGTGGACCGTGGATCGGATCATAAATATTGGGGATGGTAATAATATGATCTATTCTCTGATACAACCAGCTCTGAGTACCCATGACTTTGTATAATATGATACCTAAATAGTTTGATAAGAAAGGGACATTTTCCTACAAAAAGATAGATACCTACCAAGTTATATTTTTATTTTCTGGATACCATTTCGTATGTTCGTTTATTTTTCCAATGAATAGGTACCTAAAGGTGAATTTGAGTAAAAGTTTTTGGTTGAAAATGGGCCTGCAATAATGTGTCACAGTTATTCTGCCCTAATCTTTCTGAAACATGCACTTGAGTGGGAAAAATCGTGCAGGAATATATAGGCGGGGAATCCCCGCCACGCGAGCGCGATGGGCGGACGAAGGTAAAATAGGCATTTTTGTCATTCAAATACCGCTGGAAAATCGTCAAATCTATTACACTGGTTTCAGTTAAACACAATGAATTTTGAAAGGCCAATTGATTTAAACTGATTAAACTTATCACTTTGACCTTTCAATTGAACGAAGCCCCGTTTTCGTCAATAAAATTGGTCCAATGAGAACTCGTTTAGATCATTTAAAATCGAAACTCATCATTTTCTCCTTACTAAGGACCTTTCCGCAAAACGCCGGTCGGTCTTCTTGTAATATCGGCCAGCAAGGTTCTCTCGTGTGCACAGGTAGAAGCAGGAATAGTGGATGGTGAGACGGTCTCAAACCATCCATATTTTTTTGGGGCACGGCGCAGTTCGCCTCCACGTGGTGTGCCCTGGGTAACGCTAAACGAACTGCACCATCGCGTCGGGACAGAGGGGGTTGCGATCCAATCTCGTTCAATGGTTCACACGTTTAGCTCCATTGTAAAACTTCATCATTCTTGTTCATAAAGTTTTCATCAAGTGTTTGAAGAAAATAAGCTGTTGCAAGGGGTTCAAACATATGGTAGGTGCTAAAAAAAATGTGTTATCGTCATTAAGGAACAATAACTCAACAAAACAAGAGTTTGTTTGTTAATGATGATGTTTTAAGCACAGAACCCGGCATAACGTTGTACATATTTTGTTCTTAGTGGGAATGTACAACATGTCAATAACACCCGTTTTTACGTAAAATGGGTTTCCACAATTTCACAAGCCATTTAGTTCAGGCAACGAAGACCAAAAATGGCTGAATAGAGGAAATAAATCATATAGAAGTCAATTTTGGCACAGAAGGAAGGATGCAGGGGAAGGTGTTCTGAACCACATACTAAAAGTACTGATGGGTGGGGAAGAGCTAAGGTAACTAGGTCAATTTTTAAGTTTTTCGTAAATAACTCGAGAAGTACGGTCTCCATCGAAAATATGTCCATATACTAAAGTAATCTATATGAAATTCCCTACAAAAAAGGTACTACACATTGTTTAGCTAGGACCAACATGTGAGGAGATATGGAGGGAAGGAAATAGAAAATTTGAAAAAATTGAGT
>CATPAC010000281.1:0-43128 GCA_954871275.1 Leptopterna dolabrata | reverse complement strand
CATTGGTAGTGCCATTTAATCGTATTGATCCACGTGTTGAAACTTTTGCTAGTGTTATTCTACAAATCGATGGTGATTTCAGACGAATTCGCAGTGTTTTTGATTCATAAAAAATGAATTTAGGGGGCTGAACATCTGGTACAACCTCAATTTTCCACTCTTTGGTCAAAATCGACTTCATATTCGGTCTTCTCGTCCAAAAAAACATGGAAACCGATACCTCAAAAGCTCATGTTACCAACATGTTGCTAAAACGCAAAAAGTACCTATTTTTACACACATTTTCACTCATAACACCCCTGGGTGTATTCCGATCGGGCTGAAAAGTTTCGGGACACAACTAGGGCCCAAATGGAGCATGCGTGCGAAAGGACGAATTTTTTAGAGCGAAAATGAAGCCTGTACACGTGATACGGCGGACGGCGTACGGCGGACGGACATTGCATTATTTTTGGAATCTACGCACCTTGAAACGTAAAAGAAAAAAGTTTGAGGGGGTGTTATAAAAATTTTTTGCTGAGCGATTACATAGGTGTATTATTCACAGAATAATAAACCAAAATGCAATGACCGTCCGCCGTATCAGGTGTACCGGCTTCATTTTAGGTCTAAAAAAGTCGTTCTTTCGCACACATGCTCCATTTGGGCCCTAGTTGTGTCCCGAAACTTTGCAGCCCGATCGGAATATACCCACGGGTGTTATGAGTGAAAATGTGTACAAAAATAGGTACTTTTTGTGCTTTAGTAATATGTTAGTAATATGAGCTTTTGAGGTATCGTTTTCTATGTTTTTGGGGACGAGAAGACCGAATATGAAGTCGATTTTGACCAAAGAGTAGAAAATTGAGGTTCTACCAAATGTTCAGCTCCCAAAATTGATTTTTCATGAGTCAAAAACCTGGAAAATTGTCTGAAATCACCATCAATTTGTATAATAACACTAGAAAAAGTTTCAACATGTGGAACAAGACGATTAAATGGCACTACCAATGGTCAAAGATAATTTAAAAAAAAAGGAGCCTACCTAATTCGTGTTTTGGGGGCCAAAATTGGTGGAAAAAATTAGAAATAGCTATTTCAGTTATTTTACATGAAAGAAACAATAAATGAACAGCCAAAATTTCTGTAGGTAGGTGTGATGAATTTAAAATTCTCATCACGGTGGCGTGGAAGGAAGGTGAGTGAGTGAATTTAGGTAAAGGATAGAAAAGGAGGAAAAGTCGCAGGCGGCTGTAGTCAACCGAGCATCTACGACTTTTGGAGGAGAGAGAGGTGGTGTGGAAGGAAGGTGAGGAAAAGTCGCAGGCGGCTGTAATCAACCGAACATCTACGACTTTGGAGGAGAGAGAGGTGGATGAGGGAATTTCACCTAGGCGGCTGTAGTCAACCGTTCATCTAGGTGAAGGAGAGGAAAGGAGAGGTCCCTTGTCTAGGCGGCTGTATTCAACCGATCATCTAGACAAGGGGGGAAGGAGGAGAGAGGAGAGAGGAGGTGAAATTCCCAGGCGGCTGTATTCAACCGATCATCTGGGAGGTAAGGTAAGAGAGAGAAGAGAGAGCTGGTTAGAGGAAGTGTCGAATGAAGCTTGAGCGCCAGGATCCGGGGTTATATAGTACTTGGGGGCCTCTCCCTCCAGCTCCTTGCTGGGAGCTGGTAGTGGGGCCCCAGGTTGAGTAACCCTGGGTTCTGTCGCCTATCCCCACTCATATCTTTATTCACGGAGCTTTAGTTTGGCGTTTGGATATTGGTGAGAACTTAATATGATAGGAGTGTTCCCGGGAGGGACTCACGACAGAGGTCCCCCCAGTTTGAACCAATATTTGTGGAGCTGAAGGCGCAAGTTGACAGGAGCTGAGGGCTACGGCAAACAAAGGTGGTGCTGAAGGCGCAAGGTGACAGGAGCTGAGGGCTACGGCAAACAAATGGTGGTGCTGAAGGCGAAGAAAAGGTGACAGGGGCTGAGGGCCGATGCAAACAGAGGTTGAGCTGAAGGCGGTCCTTAAAACTAGTAGTAACATAAGGTAGAGCATAAGATAGATAATAAGGAAGTAGAACATAAGGTAGAACATAAGGTAGATGATAAGTAAGTAGAACATGGATATAAGTAAGTAGACAATATAAGGCAGTATAAGTAGGATGAGATGGCGAGGTATGTACAGTGCGGTGGTCAGGATCCCTAAACATTTAGCGTTTAGGGAAGTGATCGGCAAGGGCGAGATGAGGAGGATGAATAATATTTACAATGAGATGGAGTATGTACAGAGGATGCATGAATATTTACAGCTGGCAGATGACTATTTACAGATGGCGGGTGAGTATGTACAAAAGGTGAAGTAGTATATACAGAAAATACAGAAGTATGTACAGACATTTGGTTACATGGTGGTAGGCGGTTGCGAGGGTCCGCCGTTTCCTGGGTGTGGTGTGGCGAGTGTTTGTGTGTGTGTGTGTGTGTGTGTGAGTTGTGTGAGTGAGGGAGGCGACCCCCTCTAACAGTCTTCACGTTAGTGAAGTCTGATAGAGGGGTCCCTTCACTGCCAGGGTGGCGGTGAAGGGGAAGAGCCGGTGGGAGCCGGTACCCGGGGCGTCGCGGAGAGAGGCGGCGACGCTGGGGTCCGGCGGGTGAAATGGAGGCGATGTGCGGTGTTGGTGGTGTAGGGCTGGGTGTGGGATTGGTGTGGTGAGAGTGGTCGGGGAGGACTGGGGCTGGTTTGCACCGTGCCAATGGCACGGTGTGGGGCTTCCCGTCAATTAACAGGGTAGCGGTGGAGTGTGTTGTGCGGATGACCTGAAAGGGCCCGGCATACAGGGGTTGGAAAGTTTTATGGATGCCGGGCTCTTTCAGGTACATGTGTGTGGTGGTGAAAAAACGTTTGGGATATGTGGTGTCGTTTGTGGGTGTTGTGGAGTGTAGAGGCTCCCTGTTAATTGACGGTGTGGGGTGTGGAGTGAAAATATCGGCCGGTAAACGTAGTGGGTCTTTAAATGCATTTTGCGCGGGGCTAGTTTGGTCTGATGGACGGGCGGATGTTCGAAGGCTGAGCAAAATGTAGGGAAGGGATTTAGTCCAGGAAGGGGAATTTGTTGAAGTAGAAATGGCCTGTTTCAGGACCGAGTGCCACCGCTCTATTTTCCCGTTGGATTGGGGATGGTACGGGGTGGTGTGGATCTTTTGGATCCCGAGGGAGCGTAGTAAATCGGAGAAGTGGGCCGATTCAAACTGCCTCCCTTGATCGACCGTGACTGTTCGCGGACAACCGTAACGGCTGACCCATTGAGAGAGGAAAGCCGTTGCGACGGTGTCCGCGGTGATGGAGGAGAGGGGGATGCACTCCACCCAGTTGGTGGCACGATCGATCATCGTGAGGCAGTATTTCTTCCCCTCGGATGGGGGAAGGGGGCCCACTAAGTCCAAATGTACATGCTCCCACGGGAGGGAGTCGGGGATTGGTTGAGGAGGTACATGCGGGTGGGCCGAGACTTTGAAACGCTGGCACTTCTGGCACCCGAGAACCCAGTTACGAATATCTGTATTCATGTGGGGCCAGAAGTACCGCGTCTTGATGAGGTCCCGGCTCGCCCGAATGCCGGGATGATGGAGGGAATGATAGTGGAGGAACAACTGCCTCCTCAACTCCGGTGGGACGTAAGGGCGCGGTGTATCGGCCGTTACGTCACACCAGAGGTCGAGGGGCGGCAGTTGTTCCAATTTGGAGGCGGAAATGAGGTTGGAGAGGGCGGGGTCGGAATGTGGAGTTTGTTTAGATTTGAGGATTTGGGGTGAAGGGAAAGGCAGTAACTCCGCCACCGGCGCGGGGGTAGGGGTGGGTCGGGATAGCGCGTCCGCCACGCAGTTGTCGGCCCCCG
Organism: Leptopterna dolabrata; assembly: GCA_954871275.1. Classification (NCBI taxonomy): domain Eukaryota; kingdom Metazoa; phylum Arthropoda; class Insecta; order Hemiptera; family Miridae; genus Leptopterna; species Leptopterna dolabrata. The sequence goes on along the minus strand of CATPAC010000281.1, from coordinate 39,260 downwards.
GCAAGTATCGGATATCGGACGTAAATTGCCCGATAAACTCGAGTTGCCGGAGGCGACGCGGGGAGGCGGATTTGCGATTTTGTAGGAGGGCGTGGGTCAGGGGCTTATGATCAGTGACGACAGAGAACTGCCTGCCCTCCACGAAGTCACGAAAGTGCTTGATGGCTTCGTGGATGGCGAGGAGTTCTCTGTCGAACGTGGAGTAATTTTTTTGGGTGGGGGATAGCGTTTTGGAGAAGAATCCTAGGGGTTGGGGGGGTGGCGCCGGTGTGCTGATGGAGCACTGCCCCGATGGCCCAGTCGGACGCATCGGTGGTGATGGATAGTGGGGCGTGAGGATCGGGATGGGCCAATAGAGCGGCGTCTACTAGGTCCTGTTTGCAAATTTTGAAGGAGGAGATAAGTTGTGGGGTCCAGGTAATGGGGCGGTTGTCGTTCTTTTTGGAGGGTTGGGGAATGGCGTGTATGAGTGGTTGTTGATGTTGTGCTGCGTGTTTGATGTGTCTACGGTAAAAGTTTAGCATACCCAGGAAGCGGCGGAGTTCCGTCACGGTGCGGGGTTGCGGGAAGTCGGAAATGGCGTGGACCTTGTCAGCGAGGGGTTTGATGCCCTCAGACGAAACGTGGTGGCCGAGGCAGCGGACGGAGGGTTGGCCGAGAACGCACTTCTCTGTATTTACCAAGAGGCCTTCGGAGGAGAAGATGTCGAGGATCTGTTGGAGATGGCTGAGGTGTTCTTCCGGCGTCCTGGAGGCTACCAGGACGTCGTCGAGGAAGCAAAAGACGAACGGTAGGCCTCGCAGGATGCTGTCCATATAGCGCTGCCAAGTTTGTGCAGCGTTCCTTAACCCGAAGCCCATCTTAACATACTCAAAGAGTCCGAACGGGGTGATGATGGCGGTTTTCTGGACATCGGGGGGGTGAATGTTGATGTGGTGGAATGCCCGTGAAATGTCGAGGGTGGAGAATATGGTAGCGCCATGGAGGTGCGACGAGAAGTCTCGTAGGTGGGGAACATTATAAAGGTCTGGTGTGGTCTTTGAATTTAGTCTCCGGTAGTCCCCGCAGGGGCGGATATCCCCATTGGGCTTCTGCACGATGTGGAGTGGAGAAGCCCAAGGGGATTTTGAGGGGCGGATGATACCGTCGGCTATTAGTTTATTAAAATGTTGTCGGGCTTTAGATAGTTGTAGGGGGTGGAGTCGTCGGGCTTTAGCTGTGATGGGGGGGCCGGAGGTCTCAATGTGGTGTTGAATGGTGGAGATGTGGGCAGAGGGGCGGCGCTGGGGGCGGTAGTTGAGGAGGAGGCGTTCAAATTGCGTAGGGGGGTGGTTTATGGCATGGATGAATCCGGGGATGGGTGTTTTTGTGGCGGGGTCGATCAGGCGCGCGTTCCGGACGTCGACCTGGAGACCGAAATATGCGAGAAAATCGGCCCCCAGGATCGCCTTCTCCACGTCCGCCACGGTAAACTCCCACTCGTACGCGAGTCCGCTCATATAAACAGAGGAGCGGTACGTCCCGTACGAGGGGATGGTGGTACCGTTGGCGGCGTAGAGAAGCTGCCGGTAGCAGCGCGCCTGACGACGGAGGATGTTGTTAGGGAATATTGATAGCGCCGCCCCTGTGTCCACCAAGAACGGCACATTGGTTTTCCTGCAGCGCAGGAAAAGTCGCTGGTGGGTTGGAAGGGCGTTGGGCACAATTGCGGAGGTGGGTACGTTGGTGGGTGTAGGCTGGTCCGCTGCGAAGGAGACGCGAGGCGGTTTCCCGTCGTTCCGGGGAGGGGGAACAGTAGTGGTGGGCTGTGTGGCGGATGGAGGGATTTGTGCCCTGGAGGCGGGCGTGGAGGTTCCGTTCCGTGGTGGGGGAACGGCTGCGGCGGCGTGAGTGGCGGCCGGGAGGTTGTCTGCCCTGTTGACGGGCAAGGAGGGGCGGTTCCGGGGTGGGGGAACGGGAGCGGCGGCGTGAGTGGCGGCCGGGAGGTTGGCTGCCCTGTTGGCGGGCGTGGAGGGGCCGTTCCGGGGTGGGGGAACGGTAGCGGCGGCGTGAGTGGCGGCCGGAAGGTTGGTTGCCCTGGTGGCGGGCGGGGAGGGTTTGTTCCGTTTGTGGTGGGGTGAGGGTTTTGGCGGCGCTGCAGGCGCGGCCGGAAGGTTGGCAGTCGTGGCGGCGGCGTAGGAGGGGTAGCGCGGCTTGGTGGTGGTGGCTGTGTGAATGCGGGCGGGGGGGATATGCGCATGGTCCCCCCCGTGTTGGCGAGGAGGGGGGCCCGCCGGATTTACCGGCGGGCGTCTTCGTTTCCCTGCTTAGGGGCGAAGGAGCAGGGGGGTTGGCACTTGCGGGCCTCCCCACCGAAGTTTACGTGATAGAAACAACGGTTGGGGTGGTCCGCAGGTAGGTAGGTGGGGTTGGTGGGGCGGGTTGAGGTGGGGCGCGCGCGCAGCCGCTGGGGATCGGCCCCTGCGCTGGCGGGGAGGGGATGCGTTGCGGCGCTCGGGTGAGCGCTGGCGGCGGCGGTCGGCGGACGAGTCGCGTCGGCGATCCGTCGAAAGGGGTCGACGTCCGTCGAGGGAGGGTGCCCGGCCGCGGTCCCGGGATTTTGTGCGGTCCCGGAAAGGCGGGGGGTGGCGCGGCGTACGCACCTCACTGACGGCGGCCGCAGCGGCCAAGTCGTGCACGGTGTCTGCGAGCCGTAGGAGGGGCTCGTCGGGACCGTCGAGATGGCTGGCAAGGGCCATCTGGATGGGGTGGGGAAGGGCACGTAACCAGAACGTGCGTGCGATGTCGGCGGTCATAATTCCTTGCAGCTGGTGACGCAGCCGTCGGTAGAGGTGGGAGGGCTTCTGGTCGCCGAGGTGTTGAGGTTGGGAGAGGGCGGCTACTCGGGCGATCTTCGACGGCTGGTAGGTGTTGATGAGGCGGCTGCGGAGGTCGTCGTACGCAGCGGCGGCGTCGGGGGAGATATCCGAGGTCTGCAGCAGGATCTCGTAGGGCAGAAGCGAAATGATCCGGGAGTACCGGGTTTTCTGGCTGCGGATGTTGGCGGCCGAGAATGCTGCGTCTACTTGAAAAAACCACAGCGCCGGGTCGTGCGTGTAGAAGGGGGGCAGCGACAGAGGGAACGCAGCGGACGCCGTCATGACGTCGGCGGCGGCTGCGGCCGTGGCGGCGGCGGCGGCGGCGGCGTCTGATGACGCAGAGGTCGGTGGGGAGAGCGTGGAGAAAGGGTTGTCGGCCAATGCGTCGGATGTCGCAGCGGCGGGAGGCTGTAGCGTGGCTGGTCGCAAGAGCGGCGGCGTCGGTGAGTTCGGGTCCATTTCTGTAACTAAAATTCAAAAATTTGACTTGGTTTTGAATTTTAAAATTCGCAATCGGCGGGAGCGGTGGTGCGTTGAGTTGAGAGGTGAGTGTTGAGGGTTGGGCCAAGAATTGCGAATTTAAACTGACTGGTTAAAATTTTGAATTTAAAATGCGGGACACCGAACTACTTGACTGGGGCGACACATGAGGTGGGAAGGTGGGAAGGAAGAAGGTTGAGTGAACGTCGGGTTCACCACTGTGATGAATTTAAAATTCTCATCACGGTGGCGTGGAAGGAAGGTGAGTGAGTGAATTTAGGTAAAGGATAGAAAAGGAGGAAAAGTCGCAGGCGGCTGTAGTCAACCGAGCATCTACGACTTTTGGAGGAGAGAGAGGTGGTGTGGAAGGAAGGTGAGGAAAAGTCGCAGGCGGCTGTAATCAACCGAACATCTACGACTTTGGAGGAGAGAGAGGTGAATGAGGGAATTTCACCTAGGCGGCTGTAGTCAACCGTTCATCTAGGTGAAGGAGAGGAAAGGAGAGGTCCCTTGTCTAGGCGGCTGTATTCAACCGATCATCTAGACAAGGGGGGAAGGAGGAGAGAGGAGAGAGGAGGTGAAATTCCCAGGCGGCTGTATTCAACCGATCATCTGGGAGGTAAGGTAAGAGAGAGAAGAGAGAGCTGGTTAGAGGAAGTGTCGAATGAAGCTTGAGCGCCAGGATCCGGGGTTATATAGTACTTGGGGGCCTCTCCCTCCAGCTCCTTGCTGGGAGCTGGTAGTGGGGCCCCAGGTTGAGTAACCCTGGGTTCTGTCGCCTATCCCCACTCATATCTTTATTCACGGAGCTTTAGTTTGGCGTTTGGATATTGGTGAGAACTTAATATGATAGGAGTGTTCCCGGGAGGGACTCACGACAGTAGGTATGTCCAATAGAATAATAAACCCATGTGAAAAGGACTTTGCAGCGTTTTTTCTCATGTTCTTAGAAAATACGTTTTTACAGTTTCGACCTACCAACATACGAAAGAAATGTTTTATAGAAGGGTTTCACAATCAATTCGCGAGTCATGCTGTACTTTACAACATATTTATTACAATATAAAACGCGAATAAAATAATATCACAAGTAAATAATGAAAAACTGTTAGGGCACATCATCACTTCCGTCATCGGCGGTTGGTGGTGTTGGTCCTGAAAAAATAATGTAAGCTGTATTATTCATGCATTATGTTATACTTTTAATCAGGGTATGTGAATCATGTTTAATTTTAACACAATTGTAGCACCTGGAACTGGGAGCCACACAAATATGTACCAATATGCAGTGGCGTAGCCAGGATTGTTGAAAGGGGGGGGGGGGGGGGGTTATCGGAAATAGAAAAAAAAATCCTGTACGTAATCGTATCGTTTTCCATGTTTTGGGGACGAGAAGGCCGAATATATGAAGTCTATTTTGACCAAGGAGTGGAAAATTGAGGTTCTACCAAATGTTCAACTCCCAAAATTGATTTTTCTTGAGTCAAAAATCTGGGAAATCGTCTGAAATCACAATCAGTTTGTAGAATAACACTAGGAAAAGTGTCAACATGTGGAACAAGAAGATTAAATGGCACTACCAATGGTCGAAGATAATTAAAAAAAAAAAAAAAAAACCAGTCATGCAGCATGACTTAATGAGCGAATTTTCAAAGAAATATTCGAATTAATGGCTATGGTTTTGAATAAAGGAAAACTTCTTCCTCCTACTGTTAGTACCTAAATTGAATAATTTGAAATAGATTTTTTCTTTCGTCTTCCTTCTAGTAATACGTGGGCCGGTACTTGTCTATCTATGAAGGTATCATAACAATTATATGTCAAATGGGAAATTCAAGGAGTTGTACTAATCGTTTGCCTCCCCCTTTTTTGCTTCGAACTCTCGTCTTCAATTAATACTTCTCACATTTTTCAATCTGACCACTCTAAGGGGGTGGGGGGGGGGGTAAGAGTTTAAAGATTATCCTAGTTTTGGGTAATTTTTGCGCACTTTAAATGCTCTAATTTAAGAACGGATTTAGATATCTAAAATCCGATTTCACCATCGTGTTCAGCGTGCAAAAACCTTTAAAATGAGGGGTCACTTGTTAGAAAATAACATTTTGGGGATTTTTGGGTAATTTTTGCGCACTTTAAATGCTCTAATTTGAGAACGGATCAAGATATCTAAAATCCGATTCCACCATCGTGTTCAGCGTGCAAAAACCTTTAAAATGAGGGGTCACTTGTTGGAAAATAACATTTTGGGGATTTTTGGGTAATTTTTGCGCACTTTAAATGCGCCAAAACCCTCCTTAGAGTAGGCCAATTTCGCCCATCTTCGAACTTAGCCTTTCGATTGCCAAGATAGATTTTTTGTGCATATTTGAGCTGTTTATCTCAATTCTATCGAGAGTTATCGTCTGGAGTGACACATATATATATATATACATATAAAAAAGTGTTAAATTTCAGGAATCGTTTTAGAATGGTCTGAAACGGATTTCTATGAAGAAAATTTCCAAAAATTTATATTATTTAAATTTCGAAGCCATTGCAATAGCTTCATTTTCTTTGAAAATTCGCTAAAAGAGCCTAATCCGTGTTTTGGGGGCCAAAATTGGTGGAAACCATCAGAAATGGCTATTCGAATTATTTCACGTGAAAGAAACAATAAATGAACAGCCAAAATTTCTGTAGGTATGTCCAATAGAATAATAAACCCATGTGACAAGGACTTCTCAGAGTTTTTGAAATCTAAGCACCCTAAAACGGAAAAGAACAAATTTTGAGGGGGTGTTATAACAATTTTTTGCTGAGCGAATACATAGGTGTATTATTCACAGAATAATAAACCAAAAATACTAGGTAAGTGCTTCCGGGACACCACTGTACACAATTCAGGTGCCTACTAACAATACAGGAAAATGTATAGTTATAATGTACGTGAACAGATGGGGCATAACGTCGAATTTGGATAAATATAATATTATATATCCTGAATAATTCCGCTGAATTATTCAGCGGACTGGAAACTTGATATTACGAGTAGGTATTTTGAAAGGTTCACAAATTCATTAAGCATTCCTAAATCTACGGAGAACTACAGCAAACGCGTACTTTCTAACATACCTCGGCACCACTGGCTCTACTATGCCATCAAAACATAGTTTTATATTATAATTTCCAAGTAGGGAGGTTTATACGAATATTAGTTATCCTCCGAATCCCAAGCCCCCAAAATTAGCCGTTGTAAGCGGGCCAAACCTCAGCAAGAAATCTTACGAGTCAAGTTAGGTACTCTACCTTTCATTTCATTTCAGAACATACATTAGGTATTGAAGCCTACAGGTACATTTAACACCGCGCTACATTCACAAGGACGGACGGACACACCAGTGCAAATCGAGACGGCCAAGTAGACTAACGTTCGAATTAGTTCATTATAATATTATGATGTCAACACTAAAATTTAGGTACATGCCTATAAATATCTGGAACTTATTATAATAATTTCCTCTGATTCGAAGATGCAAAATCAAGAAATACGTAGCAACTAAGGTATAAGTAAGTATGTACTTATAAGTAAGGTATAAGTAACTTACCTTGGTGATTGCTACTTTTTTCTCTCTTGTCTGTGATTCCTGTATTTCTTGTTTCTGCTCAGCCTCTTGCTGAAACATTTCTTCTTTGGCATTTCGGTCGAGAATTACTGCATACAATTCAGGGCTCTGTTCAGGGCTACCGGGCTACGAGTGTTGGCTCTTGGCTGACGTAAACACAGGTGGTGCGCTTAGGGGTGTGGGGTCATCAACCCGCCTGCGTGAGGCTACTGTCATCTAGCGTCAGACGCGTGAACCCCGTTCACCCACAACTACATGGGCTGGTCATTCCCGCCACAAGAAATTCCCCAGCAGAATTTCCAACTTTTCTCTGGCAATGATCAGTCGATTTTGGTGGTTCTTGCGGCATTCTTCCTATTTTTATACGTTTCAGGGCAATGCACTATGGAAATTCGAAACATAAATTTCAATATTGTACCTAAATTTGAAAATTTTCGAAATTTGAAATTTCAAGACTGCATTGCCCGAGAGAATGGAAAAATAGGAATAATGCCGCAAGAATAATCAAAATCGACCGATTATTGCCGGAGAAAAGTTGGAAAAACCGTTTTATACACCGTCCTGCACCCCCTTAACACCTATAACTAAGTACTAACTACATAATTCTACATATCTCTTACTATACTACCTATCACTATACCATATACTACCCAACACCATGTAAATACACCACCCCTCACCATTGTAAATACCCCCACTAGCTCTAAGTCGCTTGCAGGCCCTAAGCCTTTTTGTTCAATCGCCTACTTTATAAACTCCCCATGTACCCTAATTTTAAGCACCATAACCTTTTCGCCTTCAGCACACTCCTGTTTGCATTGGCCCTCAGCCCCTGTAACCTTTGCCTTCAGCACCCCTTCTTGTTTGCATTGGCCCTCAGCCTCCTGTACCCTTGCGCCTTCAGCCCCATCTATACCGTAGCCCTCAGCTCTTATCCAAATTCTTGCTCGAACTGGGGGGACCTCTGTCGTGAGTCCCTCCAGGAACCACTCCACCTTACAGTTAAGTTCTCGCCAAATATTGTCCTGCAAATATTAGTTCTCTTCAATAAACGGTACGAGTGGGGAGACAGGTCGCAGGACCCGAGTGCACAACCTGGGGACCCCTCCATCAACCCCTAACAGGGGGTTGGAGGGAGGAGGCCTCCCTGGCTATAAAAACTCGAATCCTGCGCCTTTTTAGCCATTTGACGCTTCCTCTAGCCGCTGGCTACTCTCTCTCTTCCTACCCTGCTCTCTCCTACAACCTAAAAGATCCTAGACGACGGTGGTGGTCAGCCCATAACCTCCTAGGCAAATTCTCCTCAAAAGATTCCAGATGTCGGTGGTGATTCGCTCATAACCGCCTGGACACAACCCAAAAGATCCTAGATGTCGGTGGTGATTCGCTCATGACCGCCTAGGCAAAACTTCATCCAAAAAGATCTCAGATGTCGGTGGTGATTCGCTCATAACCGCCTGGGCAATTCCCTCACACCACCGTGATGAATATAAGCCAATTTTAAATTCATCACAAGTACCTAATAACAATAATAACAACAATAAAGTTCATTTGCCATCTTCAAGTTGGTACAAAATCATTTGTTGAAAATGAAATGCGTTTCTATACAAAAATGAGAACATTTAAACTTCTTGAGCCCCACAGGATAAATAAGTACCTGAGACCCCCCCCCCCTCGCCCCCCCCCTCCGCGGAAAGCCCGAAATCAAGTAAGTACTGAAGCCGGCCAGGCAATTTTATAGATTCATAAATCAAGAAGTCTACCTATTATTATTATTATTTGTTGTTATGCATGAATGTTATTTTGTTCAAGTTACAAAAGTGTAACTGCCCCTCAACAAAATTCAAAATAACAACCTTTTTTCATAAAATTAAATAATATCACGGTACAACCAACTCTATTCCACGTGATTATAATGAGCTGTTACTTGCACACCAGATTTCATTCATTTTGGTTCATGGTAACTAAGAAAAAAACTGCAGACGCATAACGTTTTTTAATTCTATTATTTCGGATTCAACGTGGTAGGTACCTTAGAACGGAAATCATCAAATTTTGAGAGGAGGTTAATTTTTTTTTCTTTTCATGCACGATTTAAAAGGTTCGTTATTGGAAATAGTGAACCAACAATAAAACAGCTTCATGGGAAGAATCCATGACGAACGAAACAACGAACAATGAAACAACCAAATTACCGCTTTTTCCGATGAGCTGCGGCCCGGCCCGCTGCGGCACTAGTGTGCGCTACCTTTAGTGGGCGATAACAGACTGAGGATCCCCGGACATAATCAGCAGCAAAGTCCGAGGATTTGGCCTTTAAAAAAAACCGTTGGTGTGTTGCTAGTTTCGAGAATTCGCTCATATGGTCGTAGGCGTTGACTGGTTTGTTCTTACCAGAGGATGTTTTTCTTCCCCGCATATGTGAGTTTCAACTGTGAGGCCGCGAACGGCGCGGCAACGCGACGCCCACTGATCCTCCCCCGCCCATCACCTCACCGACGTTTCAGGACCATCTCTCCCCATCTTCATCAGGAGCCTCCTCATCATCGTCCTCCTCATCTTTTTCTTTTTTTCTCTCCTCTCCTCGCCGTTGGCACTAGCCACCAACTCGGAGAATGGGAATTGCGCCGCCGGCTCTGCGCAGCCTCCCCCCCTTCACCGTCATTGTCCCACCCGGCCATCGTCCCCCCCGGCTCCATGGATCGATAGTACATCTTCCCGCATCGCCCAGTAGTGATCTCAGCTCGTCCTTCTCGCCGAACTTCCAAGGTAGGCTTTCACAATATTTTCCTCCATCATCAACACAGAAAATCCCAGCTCCCTCTATTCTTTGTAATGCCCCATTTAATAATTAAATTGGATAATTATCACCCAATTATAAATACCCCAATGCCCCGTCAACCACTAACATCGCTGATGCTGTGGGTGTACTTGATACAGCATAAACGATAATATTGACACCCTGACTTACCCTCTTTATACACATTTAACTACGCGAATTTATTTTAGCAGAATCTTCGTATTTACCCCGAATGTTAAACCACCGCCGACCACGATCATCGCTGATGCTGGGACGTATCTGATACCCACTGCTTTTAATACACTCTGAAATTCACTATTTCAATTACGCAGTTTTGTTCACACCGTTAATTATTTACGCACTAAATTGTTTCCACCCAAATGCTAAACCTGCGCCGACCTCAAACATCACTGATGCTGTTGACGTAGGTACCTACCTATATGATATACTGCTAAATGCTCCCTCATGTATGAAAACGAATTTCTCATCTCGTACGCAGTGTTACAATGAAAATTGCAGCATGGAATAATGAGCAAATTCTTGAACTGAGGTAGGTTAAACAACCCTTAAATTAGTTTTCCACAGTTTTCTCCCTTGAAAAATCAAAATGTGATCATTTTATTGACCTATGTATATAACGAAAACGCTGATAATCATTACACGACGGTTTATTATTTACTTATTTAGAAGCCCCTACGACGTAGATAACTGTTTTCTGTGGTCGATACCTACCCTCATGCTTCCGACTAGAATGCCCTAAATCGACCACTGGAGCAGGCCGGGCAATTGCAGTTTCATGAATGTGCGGTGGAATCAAGAATTCGGTCGCCAATTATTTGTTGTTATTCATGAAGCATAACTTTTGTTCAAATTTAAAAAGTACCTATCAACAAAATTCAAAATAACCATCATTCTTCAAAAGCGCTGCAAAATCCTTGTCACACGGGTTTAGTATTGTATTGGACGGACAAAAATGTTGGATATTCATTACTGTTGCTTTATTTTTTGTAATATGATATAGAAATGACTATTTTTGACGGTTTTCACCTATTTTGGCTCCCAAAAACTCGAATTAGGCTCCTATTTTTGACAAATTATTTTTGATAATTGAAGATGTCATTGGATTGTCTTGATTCACCTGTTAATAAATACTACCTCCTGTGATATAATACAAATTTCTGGTAATAAAAGCCATTTTCACAGGTTTTTGACCCATAAATATTGAATTTTGAGAGTTTGTTACACCCCTCAAACCTTCACTAAGTGGTCGAAATCAACTTTATATTTGGTTTCCTCACCCTTAAAAACATGGGGAACGATACAAGCCCAAGTTCACAAAAACGTAAAAAATAACCAATTCGTCATCCATTTTTCACCCATATCACCGATTTTCCGATCGGGCAGCTGAGATAGGGGATATACAACTGGGGCCCAAATGGAACCTGGTTGCGAAAGAACTATTTTGGTTTATTATTTTCAGTAATGAACCTTTGGAATCGAGCAGGAAATATACTTTTTTAATACCCCCTCCCCCCCCCCCCTCAAAATTTGATGGTTTACGATTCAAGGTACGCAGAATCCGAAAATCGAATAAAAACATTTCTGTCTGTCCGCCGTACGCTGTACTTCGCACTTTTCTTAGTTACCATGGAGAAGAGTTAATGAAATTTGGCTTGTACGTCCCGTTTGGGGTCTAGTTGGTCCTCGAAGCTCGGCGTTACTGTCAGTCATCTCTAAGGGGTGAAAAACAGGGGTTGAAATTGTCAGAACGCCGTAGCTCGAAAACGTTCAGTAGAAGGGTATGGTTTTTCCTAAGTTTTTAAATTGATCTTGAACTAAAGACTTTTTTGAAGCCACCCGGAGCATTGTACTTCCAGCCGTTCGCTTGCACCGAAAAGTATAAATCAGGTCAGCCGGTATAAATCAGGCCCAGATATCATCACTAGGGAGCACCTGATTATAATCAAGGATGGCTTGAAAAATGATGGATCTTCTGAATTTTTGTTGGTAGGTACTTTTGCAACTTGAACAAGAGTTGAAGTATTATTGGTAAATTATTACACAACGGTTTAAGTAATACTATCTACGTAGAAGGGGCACCTATACAGGTAAATTATTACACAACGGTTTATTATTTACCTTATGCTTCATGAATAACTGCAAATAATGAATGATTGAATTATTGAAACCCGCGCATTTGTTTGAAGCTTTAATTCCTGGGCCGGCTCCAGTACTCGATTTAGGGCTTTTCTGGGGGGAGCTCGAGGGTATTGACCACAGAAAACAGTGATCTTCGCAGAAGGGGCATCTATACAGGTAAATAATAAACCTTTGTGTAATAATTTGCATGTTTTGTAACGGAAAATTAAGGTATAATATATTGATGATACGGCGGACGAAGATGGCATTTTTTGGAATCTACACACCTTGAAACGTAAAAGAAAAAAATTTTGCGGGGGTGTTTCAAAAACAATTTACCGAACCGAATACATAATTTATTATTAAAAGAATGATCAACTAAAATTCATCTCTGGAATTCAGAAAAATACTGTACCTGCGTCATGTAGGCAGTGTTGCTCTTTGAAAGCTAATGCGGGTTTACTAGTATACATGCTGATATATCTGGCTTGAGTGCAGCCGAACTGCGGATCAAAAGGTCTGAAGATGTAGGATTTTCATAAAATTTGAGCAGAAGATTTTTCTGAGATAAAAGTATTAGGAACCAAAAAGTTACTTCTTGGTTCTTTAAGACGGAAGCTGACTGGATTAAATTACGTTAAACTACCAGTTGAAATTATTTAGGATTCCTTAAATTGGGAAAAAGGTTCAAATGAGCTGTTTGGAATATCAAAATTCTGTGCTACCAGAAAACATTGAATCGTGTTTTGATTTCCTGGTGTAAAACGTATGTTTTGATTCAACTGATTTGGGAGCACGATTCGTCAAATGCCATCATAGGTATGTAAATTCAGTAGGTAGTTCAAGCGCTAATAGCAAAAGAGCCAGTTGCACGGTGTCATAATGTCCTCAGAAAAATGATGACCCGAATTTTCGAATGGCTCCAGCCCAAAACGCTGCAGAGTCCTTGTCACATGGGTTTATTATTATACTGAACGTACCTGTTTACAGAAATAATAATACCATTCCTTCCGGAGGAGTCCTTCATCACTAGCTGGTTGAGTACTGGAGGCGAGCGCTTTCGATTTAAGGACATCATCATCAGGCCGTCGAAGAACACTGGAGTGAGTTCGTCAGTTTGTCCCAATTTACATGCAGGGGGAAGTGAGGGGTGTTTATGATAACAAAGGAAGTGAAAGATGTTTTGGCGTGATGGGAACAAAGGAAGTGGAGGGGGATGGTTTGTCCTGTCTTGTGGGAAGAGTTTACGACTAATCCTATTTTAATAGCAATAAACAGCTATGGAGGTCATACCAGTAGCATCTGGTGTAACTTAAGGAATAACTTATTTCCATGGTAAACTATAACCTACTAACGAAACCTGCTAACTTATTTCTATGGTAAGTAAACTCTAACCTACTGTCTACGTATTGTAATGTAGCAATTACCTAATAATTATGGAGAGAGAGAAAGAGGGAGAGAGAGAGAGATGTTTTAGCGAATTTTCAAAGAAAATGAAGCTATTGCAATGGCTTCGAAATTTAAATAATATAAATTTTTGGAAATTTTCTTCATAGAAATCCGTTTCAGACCATTCTAAAACGATTCCTGAAATTTAACACTTTTTTATATGTATATATATATTTATATATGTGTCACTCCAGACGATAACTCTCGATAGAATTGAGATAAACAGCTCAAATTTGCACAAAAAATCTATCTTGGCAATCGAAAGGCTAAGTTCGAAGATGGGCGAAATTGGCCTACTCTAAGGAGGGTTTTGGCGCATTTAAAGTGCGCAAAAATTACCCAAAAATCCCCAAAATGTTATTTTCCAACAAGTGACCCCTCATTTTAAAGGTTTTTGCACGCTGAACACGATGGTGGAATCGGATTTTAGATATCTTGATCCGTTCTCAAATTAGAGCATTTAAAGTGCGCAAAAATTACCCAAAAATCCCCAAAATGTTATTTTCTAACAAGTGACCCCTCATTTTAAAGGTTTTTGCACGCTGAACACGATGGTGAAATCGGATTTTAGATATCTAAATCCGTTCTTAAATTAGAGCATTTAAAGTGCGCAAAAATTACCCAAAACTAGGATAATCTTTAAACTCTTACCCCCCCCCCCCCCCTTAGAGTGGTCAGATTGAAAAATGTGAGAAGTATTAATTGAAGACGAGAGTTCGAAGCAAAAAAGGGGGAGGCAAACGATTAGTACAACTCCTTGAATTTCCCATTTGACATATAATTGTTATGATACCTTCATAGATAGACAAGTACCGGCCCACGTATTACTAGAAGGAAGACGAAAGAAAAAATCTATTTCAAATTATTCAATTTAGGTACTAACAGTAGGAGGAAGAAGGTTAGGTAGGTATCTTATCAATTTATTATCAGTATCATACGAATATTTGATATTCAAAGGTAGGTAGGTACTTAACATGATAAAAATAATATCAATGAAGAAGGAAGGATCTACCTACCTAGTAGAGCAAATCTTGAACTGGTTTTAGATACCAGGCCTGAAATCGTAGTCAAGAGGAAAGGCCATTCAGAAGGAACAAGGAATCTACTCATAACAAACGATAGAATCAGGATGGACAAAACGTACAAATTAAAATAAATACGAAGAGAATATACATAGAAAACCAAATTTTAGACCGAAGTTTCCCTTTATTCAAAACCATAGCCATTAATTCGAATATTTCTTTGAAAATTCGCTCATTAAGTCATGCTGCATGACTGTTTTTCGTTTTTTTATTTTCCGTCACAAAACAAATTGTATGACAATGGTAAAAAAATTTTCTACGTTTAAGGTAGGCGTCACCCTATTTACCGTTAGATTAGGGTACTGGGGAGAGTGAAAATGAAAGGGGCTGCAGCAGCCCTGAAGGGTGCAGCAGCCCCAAGGTTGCTGGTCGGGGCCTGAATGCCCCGAGCCCGGGCCCACAGGGCCACCTGCCCATTGCTAGGCAGGCAGCCCAAATGAATGTCGCAGTTGTCTACATGCCATTCCAAAGAACAAACCGAGGGGGCCGCCCCCAGGCCGTCCAGTGCACCGGCCCCACAACCTAAGACTAAGCACATTCACACAACATACATTCTATTAAATTACTTGCAGTCTCGAAAACCATTCATACCCCGTATCTGATATCACAGTCGCCATTCAATACATAAACTAGATGCAAGCTAGATTACTAGTATAAATTTCCTCTGCTGCCATATTAAACCTAAAACTAATTGATACAAATAATAAAATTAAAGACAATAAATTATTTAAATTAATTTTTTAAACTCTTCTTATATATTAGTCAATAACTGACAGTCAGTGCCCATCATAAAATTAAAATATTCATCAAAATCATAGGGTGCCGATTTCAAAGGATTCTCTTACAGGTATTAAAATATGATTTAAAATTGGTATTGCTGACATCTTGAACCTCTTCAGGGAGGGCATTAAAAAATTTCTTGCACCACCAGCCAACTGAATTTTGGGCCGCATTCATCCTGCAGGGTGGTTGGGCAAGGAGTCGTGCACTTCGAGTATTGTGTGCATGATTTGGTCGTTTAAAATACTGAGGGTGCTTCCCCACATAACTCAGGCACAGCAAAATATACTGACTCGGCAACGTCAAAACCCCCAATTCTTTAAAATGCCTTCTGCAATCCGCTCTATAGTGACTTTTAACGACTGCACGTATGGCCCTGCGCTGACAAGCAAATACATCAGAAGCAGATGGTGAATGGCCCCAACTCAACAAGCAGTACCTCATGCGACTGCGACTATGAAATAAGGCGTGGTATGCACAAACGATTGCTTCCCTTGGCATATGGTCATGGAGTCTTCTTATCAGAAAAATAACACTACTTAATGATCTCACCAATTGTTCACAATGGACATTCCAACGTAATTTGGGATGTAGGTTAACGCCTAGTACATTTATCCTACCCGGATTATCGAACAACGTGAGATCCCTGAGTCCGAAAAACATGCACTGCGTCTTAGCTTCATTCATAACCAATTTGTTCAAGGTGAACCAATCCGAAATAGACCTAATTGACTCAGCACACTTAGCTTTGAGCGTGTCAGCATCTCTGTCACACGTTACAATTGTAGAATCGTCAGCGAAAAGAACGTTGAAACTGGTACAGGACTGTGCTACATCATTTATGAAAATACGGAACAGGGTAGGTCCCAACACGCTGCCCTGGATCACCGAAAGGTCCCCCAGACTCCGGAATTCGGGCAATTCGTCATTAAGACGAACTGCTTGAAATCTTTCAGATAGGGATGACTATCAAGGCTGTTGAATCCTGGCTGAAATTGTACCTAGGTAACTTGCTCAAGAGTAGTCCATGTGAGACACAGTCAAAGCACTTAGCCACATCAATGCAAATAGCTGAGGCAAAGTTACTCATCAAGAAATTATCTAAAATGTGACTCGTCAGTGATAAAACAGCATCCTCAGTTGACCTCGACAATCTGAATCCGAACTGACTGTCCACAAAAAGTTTATTACTCTCAAAAAAATGAGGTGATTCGCCCTTTTGTTGCCTTTTCATAAACCTTAGAAAACACTGGCAATTTAGAAATAGGACGGAAGTGGCTAATCTCGTCAAAAGTACCCTTCTTGTGGAGGGGAGTAACTTCAGCCACAATCAGGACTGAGGGGAAACGACAACTCCCCACGGACTCATTTATTAGATGAGTCAATGGATATACTATGGCAAGAGATATATGCCTCACCATTCTACTCAGTCCCAAATATTCGCAACCATTACTGTTTCGTAGCTTGGAAATAATATCGAACACTTCATGGGGCTCGATTGAAGAAAACTGGAAGGAGGGTAGATCCGATAGGACCTCAAAATGTAAGGGATCACTGTTGAAGATAGTTTTAGTTTTATTCGTTAGTTCGTCTCGGCCTGGTTCCCTTATCGCACCGCTAAGGATTTATCGCCGGATTAAACTCCGACCTGCTCGTCTTCTCTGGATCCTGTCTACACAGCCGCCATCAACACACTCATTTTGGAGGCGGACTGAACAGTGAGGAGGGGGGAGTTTGTCGGCACAGCTTCCCATCATCTTCACGGGGGTCGACAGTTCTTGATCGATGTTCTTGATCGCTACGTCAAGCATCCTAGCACCTACAGCTAAAGCAAAATAGTTCGTACTCGTCGCTAAACGGGTCGCAGTATCCCATCAACACTTACAACCTCCTGACCATCTCTACCGACCGCACAACGTTTCTGGTGAGCTTGTTCGCTTGAATTTAGCAACTTACGCCGTTACCCCTCCCAAGCAAACATCAACTCAAATAGGCCTCATTGATTTTAGGATTTCCAGAGGCAGCAAGCGAATCTGAACCTACTCCGCGCTCGCCTCGTGTTCGAGAACGTTCGAGACCTCGCAGCATCACCGGTTGGAGGGGGTTCCTGGGTCGACCCAGCCTTACTTCTCGTGTCGTCGTGGGTTCGAGGCCAGGCCAGACCACCAAAACGTTTTACTCAGATTTCTTTAATTTTCTCAGTTTATATTACTTTTATAATATTTCGAGGGCCCATTAGGTAGGTTAGGACCAAGGAAGAATTTATTTTCATTTACTTTTGCTATTTCATCCTAATAAACTTAATACCTAATTTGTATGAAAGGTATAAAAGGTTGATTTATTTATTTACTACCCTGCTATTGGTAATTGTGGTGATCGGCTGCTCCCTATTAACAATGTAATAGCGTCACTTGAGGTATAAGCCGCGTCTTGGCGGCTTCCCGGAGCGGGGTTCCCCTACCCCCCTCCGGGTCTGTAAGAAGGGGTATAAAAGCTGGTGTAATTTATGAATAAACAGTCAATCAAGTCACAAACTGACTACAGAGAGTCTCCTGCACTTATTCCTATCTATAGCTCCCGCTGGATCATCACACTGGTGACCCCGACGACGAACACGCAACCTTCACCGGCTTCAGGCCTTCTGCGAACAGCGTCCCGCCTTCTCGCTTCTAGCGACGGCTTAACGCGCACCTTCGCCTTGACCTTCAACAGACTTACAAAGGTTCTTTTCAGGACTTACAAAGACTTACAAAGGTTCTTTTCAGCGTCCTCTATCAAGCGACCAATCAGCTGTCGCCTCCAGCGAACCAATCAGAGAACATCTCGCCCTTCCCGCTGCCTACTTAACGAGAGCGACCATCAACGGAGCATTCATTCCTGAGATGTACACCCCAAAGAACAGATAAGAAGAAAAATGGAGACCAGAGCTACTAAAACATCGGAACCGGCACCAGCACCTCTCAAACTGCGGCCTTTTGACCCGGCATTCCCGCACGTCTGGTTCGCACAGCTCGAACTAATTTTCGCCCAGGAGGGCCTCAAGAATTCAGAAGCCCGCTTCACCCGTGCCTTCCTCGCGCTCGAGCCTCTTCAAGCGGACCTCTGCATCGACATAGTCGCCTAGCACACCGCAAGCTACCAGACGTTGAAAGACCGGCTTATCGCAGCTCATGCACCCTCAGATGGCTCCCAGCTCATAAATCTGCTGCACCCTTCGGTAACAGACGAGCTACCTTCGGCCCTCGCCTGACGCCTTCAACGTGCACTTCCTGCGGATACTCCGGCCTCGCTCCTCCGACAACTCTTCTTGCGAGCTCTACCAGAGAGCCTTCGCCTTCACATCGCAGCCAGCGTAGAACCCGATATCACGAAGCTCGCGGCGGCCGCCGACCGCCTTATACCCTTCGTTACACCTCCTCGTGTGGCTACCGTCGACGAGGAAGTACAAGTGATCCAGCACCGCCAACAAATGCGGCCTTCTACGCAGCGACAAACATCCCCTCAACGACCGAACAAGAAGTTCTGTTTCTACCATAGAAGATGGGGCTCCCGAGCGAAAAAATGCGTCAAACCCTCCACCTGGCGAAGCCAACTGACGGGAAAACGCCAACGCACGACCCCAAGAGCCGTAACGGCCGTGCGAACACACCTCAACTCTCGGCTTTTCCTCCGATGTAAGAAGACTGCAGTAGAATTTCTCGTAGACACCGGCTCGGACGTTTCGATTATACCCAACTCGCTACTTCGTAGAAAAACAAGGAAACTCGGCTTCCTACGAGCGGCTAATGGCTCGGAGATCAACACATACGGCAACCACTCCGCCTCGGTACACCTACCCGACCTACCGCCCTATGAATGGACATTTGTCGTAGCGGACGTCTCAACACCGATCCTCGGCTCCGACTTCCTGCGGTACCACGGCCTACTAGTTGACCTCCAGAACGCCCGCCTCATCAACGCAGCTACTAGCACCTTCATCAAAGGCACAATCAACCTCGTACATCCGGGAAACTCTATCTGTTTAACCACAGATAATTCGCCCCGCTTTCAAGCACTACTAGACGCATACGCTCCTTCAAAAACGCCCTGCGAAGCACCGATCGAACACCATATAGTAACGAAAGGCCCACCATGTCATGCTAAACTCCGACGACTAGCTCCGGCGATCTACACGAAGGCGAAAGCCCACTTCACAGAACTCCTAAACGCCGGCATCATAGAACCATCGGAGGCACCTTGGTCAAGCCCTCTACACGTCGTACCGAAGCCAGACAGAGACATTCACCCCGTCGGAGACTACCGTGCCCTCAACAGACTCACCGTCCCCGATCGATACACGGTACCCTACCTCCATGACTTCACAACGGTACTCTTCAGGACGGCTATATACAGTATGTTCGATCTCACCCGCCCTTTCTTCCATTGCAGAATCAGCGAAAAGGACGTCCCGAAAACAACAATTCTCACCCCGTTCGGCGCCTATCAGTACAGAAGAATGAATTTCGGCTTATGAAACGCAGCACAAACTTGGCAGAGATACATGGACCACGTTCTCCGAGACCTACCCTTCGTTTTCTGCTATTTAGACGACCTTCTAGTAGCCTCCAAAGATATCGAAGAACATTTTACTCACGTAAAATTATTACTCGATACTCTAGCGAAATACGGCCTCCAAGTCAACAAGGCGAAGTGTCAACTGGCCCGCACATCTGTCAAGTTCCTCGGCCACATCGTATCACCTAGCGGTGTAACACCTCTACCCGAACGAACGGCCCTCATCGCTAAGTTTCCTCGTCCTACTACGGTACAAGACCTCCGCACGTTCCTCGGCTTGATAAATTTTTATCACCGAGCGATACCTCGTGCCGCCGCCACACTCCGACCGCTGATAGACATGATCCCGCCCGACGCTCGGAAAAAAGATAAACGTCTACTTCAATGGTCTAAAAACGCCGAGACCGCCTTCGAAGAAGCGAAACACGTCCTCGAACGAGCAGTAACATTAGCGCATCCAGGCCCCACACAACCGCTAGTTCTACACACGGACTCCTCGGACTTCGCCGTCGGTGCTGCGCTCCACTTCCTAGACGGTGACCATCTTAGACCACTAGGATTTTTCTCAAAATCCCTCAATCAAGCGCAGAGAAATTACAGCACGTTTGACCGAGAACTTCTCGCGATATATCTCGCCGTAGTACACTTCCGCCAGCAAATCGAGGGACGTACACTAACCGTGTACACCGATCACAAACCTCTCACCAAGGCCCTTACTACACAATCGAACACCGCTCCTCCGACCAGACTCCGTCACCTACGATTCATATCAGAATTCACGACGGATATAAGATACGCCGAGGGATCTTCAAAAGTTATCTCCGATTATTTGTCCCGTCTACCACCCACCGGCCTAGACACACACGCGGTCGACAAATACCGACCTCCCGTCTCAACAAGAGAACTCTTCGAAGCCCAGTCCGCCGATGAACACACCCGCGAGATGAGCCTTCAAAGAAAAACAATCAAAGGGTACGAGATCCTCTGCGATTTGTCAGATTCAGCAGCACGACCCTATGTACCTACATCTCTACGGCTCCCAGTTTTCCGGCACATACACGGACTATCGCATCCGGGGATAAAAGCTACGACCGCCCTGATCCGCGCCCGATATTATTGGCCAAACTTGACCTCCTCGGTTCGCCTCTTCACACGCGCTTGCCCTAGCTGCTACCGCGCGAAGATTACCCGGCACGTTCGAGCACCCCTAGGTACCTTCCCGGAATCATCACCGCTCTCACATCTACATCTTGATATCTTCGGACCACTTCCACCTTCTAGATCGTACAAATTCGTTCTCTCGATGATCGACCGAGCAACCGGATGGTTCGAATGCGTCCCGTTATCAACAATAACGACGGAGAGCCTGCTCAACGCCCTTCACGATAACTGGATCACCCGATTCGGTTCCCCGGCACACTTGACTTCCGACCAAGGGACCCAATTCACATCAAACACCTTCCGTTTATTCTGCAAAAAAATGGGGATAGAACTACATCACACGAACACATAACACCCGCAAGCCAACGGCCTCGTGGAACGCCTACACCGTGTCTTAAAAGACGCTATCATCGCTACCTCCTCGTCAAGAACCTCGGCATCGGACCTCAACGGCCTCCTTCTCGGCCTCCGCAACAGGCCCGGCCCCGACGGCTACTCGCCCTCACAGCGACTTTTTTCAGCGACTCCACGACTTCCAGGGGACCTGTTCACACAACCGCCACCCGCTACGGTACCGCTTCTAACGCACGACTCGTATCGAAGATTCGCAGAGGCCTACTTACCGAACACAATTCAGTGAGCAACACACGTATACGTAAGAGTCGATACACCGAAAGGTAAACTCGACCCCCCTTACGTAGGACCTTTTCGAGTTCTCACAAATGACGGGAAAACTATTTGTTTCGAAAACAATGACTCCACAACGCCAACAGTCTCCATTGATCGATGCAAGCCAGCCCCGCCTCCCTCAACTCCGATTGGTCAAGAATGCTCGCTCCCTATTGCCCAACCGAATTCATCCGCTGGCGATCAACGAGAAGCTATGGCGATAACATGGGCCAGCGCCGCCCCTATACCACCTCGGCCATTCATCAACCCGATGAATCAGAAGATGAAGCCACCACAGGGAATCACCCCACTTCAAACCATCACGCTGATGCTCCCGCCTTTCGCCGGGAAGTGCTCCGACTGCTGCACACACGGCTGCCGCCGCCCTCAGCTCCAGAGCATCGGGGTACAGGTGTCCCCCGACACCATTACCACTGGGACCCAGGCGACAAACAAGAAGACGCAAGAGGAGCCGCCAACCGCTGCAGCTACGCAGCAAGTGCACCCTTTCCAGAGGTCTCCCAGACGATGCCCCCGACATTATCAGCGGAACCACCTCCGAGCACGCTCCCAGTTCCGAGCACGCTCAAGGATCCCGCACCGCAGCCGCCGCTAATGCAGGATGACACCGCAGCAGCGAAAAACCAAGACAACACGCAGCCTCTTCTACCTCCACCGACGCCTCAACTTGATTCACCGTCGAAAATGACTTTATAATTGCAGTATTTAACTTCAATTCTGGGGGGAGCAGTGTGGTGATCGGCTGCTCCCTATTAACAATGTAATAGCGTCACTTGAGGTATAAGCGGTGTCTTGGCGGCTTCCCGGAGCGGGGTTCTCCTACCCCCCTCCGGGACTGTAAGAAGGGGTATAAAAGCTGGTGTAATTTATGAATAAACAGTCAATCAAGTCACAAACCGACTACAGAGAGTCTCGTGCACTTATTCCTATCTATGGCTCCCGCTGGATCATCACAGTAATATTATAGATTTTCTTTTCTTTTCTACTACTTTCATTTCTGGTAGCAGAGCATGGTTACTTAGGTACATGAACTCTCAAGTGTGATACCAAGTAAATCAAACTCTCTATAGAATATTCTCAAAAATAAAATTAAAATTATATAGTAACTCTTGGAAAAAATTCTATAACACTTCCACTGCATTTTATTGGTATAAAGCCATATATTTCTTCATTCACGTTATTATAGTTCCTATTTACCTACCCTTGTATGTCATTAATGTTCATGTCCTTCGAATTGTTTTTTGGTTGGGCTTATTTCTGTCATTTCTTTCCATCAACAGGTTTTCCTTTTACTTCACTATCATTGTAATTTAGGATTTATCCTTCCTGGATTATTCCTCCCATACACCTACCTATCTCTTCTACCTTTTTCCATCGGACCTATCAACCATGTCCACTGCCGCAGATGAAGTTGAAAGCCGATCACAGCCATCATTGGAGGAAAGGGCTGGAGCTATTCGTCGCCAAATGACAGATTCTGTTGATGAGATAGAATTTGTTTACAACTATGCCAAGAAAAATGTTTCTGATCCAGCTACTTCATCGAATGCCATCAGGGCCAACCTGAAAGGTATGAAAGGGAACATGGATACACATTTTCGCAAATTTGACGAACTGGTCTCAGCTTGGAAATCTCTATGACCTGAACAAAAGGGCGTCAGCATTCCCTTCAGATGATGACAAGAAGTTGAAGAACAAGATCAGGAGTGACTACTATTCTACAAATGGCAAGATTGAGCTGCTAAAGTCAGAAGACATCAATTTGGCACAAACTGACCCCGCCAATGTGACAGTTACAGAACTGAGGCCAGCAAGAAATCTGCCAAAGATGAATCTTCCCACCTTCGATGGGCAGCTACTACAGTGGCCAAAATTCAGAGACTCCTTCATCTCTATGGTTCATCAAGAGAAGCTCTCTACAATTGAAAAATTCCAATACTTGAGAGCATCTCTCAGGGGTTCTGCTCTATGTGTAATCTCATCATTTAGGGTGGAAGAGACCAATTACCCCTTAGCGTGGCAGGCTGTTCAAGACACATATGAGAACAAGCGGATGCTAGCTTCTGCCTATTTGGACCAGCTTCTTATTTCCAAGATTCTTCAAGGAAAGCCACCCCAGATGCTCTCAACCAATTTCTCTCCTCTGTCTGCGACAATGTTGCGGCTTTCAGGTTGCTGAATATCAGAGATGAGGCACAATTCATATTGTTCCACTTGTCTATCCGCTGTCTCGATTCTCATACTAGAGAGCTTTTTGAGATGAAGCAAGATAAAAACACCTTCCCAACTTTTGATCAGCTCACGAAGTTCATACGGGAACGTGTGATTGCTCTCCAACTGGCTGGCAACAATAATCCCTTAGCAGAAAATAAGCAACGCTCTTCAGACGCCTCTTAGAACACGCCGAAGACATCAAATCCACCTAAGCCCAAGAACGTCCATAAAACCGCTCTCATCGCCAGCAAGGCCTCTACTCCATCCAAGACCTCGCCACATGTAAGATCGGTCAACTCTGATGCTTCCGTCTGCGTAGCCTGTAAAGGGGAACCACATCACTTATTAAATTGCCAAGTTTTCAATGAGACAGCTGGACGAGAACGGCGTGATCTACTGAAGAATTGGACGGGCTGTGTGAATTGTTTATCACATGGCCATCAGGTCAAAGACTGCACGTCAAAATGGCATTGCTGTTTTTGCCCCGAGCGCCATCATGCGTCCATACACCCTCCTTCAAACAGTGGCAACAATACCAGCCTTGCAGCTTGTAGCGTTCTATCAGAATCAACGAGTCTCTCTGCATCCAACATCAAGGAAGGACAAGTTGTATTAGGAACGGCCATTGCAAGTATACTGGATGGAAGAGGTCAGTTTCAGACCGTAAGGCTGGTAATTAACTTAGGAAGCCAGAGTTCCTTCATAACGTCCCGCTGCCTGAATCGACTTGGCCTGAAGATGATGAAAGCCGACCGGCTGATATCTGGAATTGGTCAGACCCTATTCAAAGGGTCTAAAGGGAAGGTGACGTGTACCATCAAGTCTAGAGCTAGTACTTCTAAACAACTCACCACAGAGGCGATTGTAGTCTCAACCATCACATCTCTCTTACCTTCTGCAGTACTGCCTCAGGGCCTCTTTCACCAGCTATTTAACGACCTGATTAACTTTAACGGCCTCGGTTAATCGGACATCAGAGCGATTTTCCTTTCACCACCCCCAAGATAACCAAAACTTTAAGGAGAAGGGATAACGTGCCCGTTAAAGATTTCGTTAAAGTTAATTGGTGGACCCTCCACCAATTAAGAGGTTAACGGACGATTAGCAGCATGTATATAATGTATATTATATACATAATTATTATAGTTCTTTCTATGTATATATTATGCTTTGAGTAGATGTACAATAAATTTTTTTAAATAATGTATCTACTACCTAGTGAGTAGTTATTACATTCCAACATACCTTCCCTATATGAGGTCAAATGAACGTGTTTATTTATTTTATTGGACCTACAGAAATGTTGGCTGTTCATTTATTGTTTATTTCATGTGCAATAATTAAAATAGCATTTTTTAAGGTTTCCGCAAATTTTGAATAAACGAAAAACTTTTGAGGGGGTGTTATAAAAATGTTTTTGCTGAGCGAATACATATGTAGGTGTATTATTCACAGAATAATAAATCAAAAGGAGAGGAAGTTATACTTAACAAGGAGCACCTCTGTCGTAGATAATAATGCTTATTTATTAACAGAACAAAATGTATTGTATTTCAAAAAAGGAAGTACAGCAACCAAAATAACCTCACAACCGATACATCAAAACATCGTAACGAATAAGTTTTTCCTGTTCGCAGAAGTGGGGGCCCACGGTTTTCTAGGAGCATATTTTTTCCATTCCTGGAACAACCAAGACCACGTCAGAAATAGATTCAGATTGAGATTGTATTGTTTCATATTTTCAAAAACGGCATAAGAGTTACACAGCAGAATGACCAATTTTGGGGTGCGCTGGCAAAGTGGTCACGTTAAGGTTAATATCAAGTTATATTTCCCTAAAATTGTGTATAATTGTGGTGGTACATGTACTATAAAGGATATTACATGTTAGTTTGCGTTCTGATTCTTGTCAGATCCTCCAGATAATACACGTAAGTACAGTACTTAGATACTACATGTAAGCATACATGAACGCATTGCCAGCAGTGCTTGGTAGGATATTGAAAAGAAATCTCTGAAATTTCACTTACGTTTTGTGCCGTGAAGTCCTATTTTGAGTTTGAGTTGAAAGGCGACGGCATTCGTATGTCATAGTCGGAAGCCGTTCGCGAGTACCTACAAAGTGTTTTGATTTTGATGTCGTTTCACCCGTTTACTGTCCCGATGAGGCATCGTTTCGTCGAAAACGGACACAAAAACCGTCGGCGGGCAACACTGCATCGTTAACTTAACGAATCCTTAACGCCGCCATCAAATTGACGCCGACATCAAACTGATGCCCTGATTACTGTGGTGAAATGTAAATCTCTGAGGCCCCGGTTAACCTGCATGTTCCCGTTACGATTTCGTTAGGTTAATCAGACATTAGAGGCAGTTTGGTGAAAGTGGCCCTCAGTCTGTCATAGACAAATGCAAGAGACTTAGACTTGCGGATCCAGCCTTCTGGAAGCCTAGCACTGTGGACTTCCTCCTAGGGGCAGACCTATTCACCGAAATCTGGACAGGTGGAATCAAGGAGTTGGGTTCCGAAGGTCCGAAGCTTCTTCCTTCCATTTTTGGCTTGATTGTTATGGGAAAGTTTGGTACGGGAAATGCGGCTACATCGACTTCACTTCTTATGGTTGATAACTCAAACAATATCAACTACCAGCTCGAGCGGTTTTGGCAACAGGAGGAACCCCTTCCAGCTATCCACATTGTCAACCCCGAGGATCAAAAATGTGAGCTACACTTCAGCAAAACCCACTACCGTCTGGAGAATGGCCGTTATGGTGTCTGTCTTCCATTTCGAGATGAGCATCCAGCTGTTGGAGACTCTTCTACCATGGCCCTTCGGCAATTTCACAGCCTAGAAAAGAAGTTGATGAACAACCTCCCAATGAAACAGAAGTACCATGACTTCCTTTATGAATACCTGCAACTCCAGCACATGTCTCCAGCAAGTTCTCCTGCAAAATTCGTTATACCTCACCACTGCATTCTGAAGGATATGCCAGAAGGTGAAAAGCTGAAGGTGGTCTTCGATGCTAGTGCTCAAGTTACAGGAGGGTCTCTCAACGAACACCTTCTGACCGGACCAAAACTCCAAAACGATATCCGCATTGTTATACTCCGATTCAGATATCATCGGATTGCCTTTTCAACTGACATTGTAAAAATGTTCAGGATGATTGAAGTCTCTCCACAAGATCGCCAATACATGCAAATCTATTGGAGATTCGACCATAAACAACCTGTTGAATGCTATGAACTCAGCACGGTTATATATGGACTAGTATGTGCCCCCTACCTAGCACAACGAGTCGTACGACAGCTAGTACTAGACCATGGTAGCAAATTTCCTATAGCTGCCAATGCCCTACTAAAAGATATTTATGTGGACGACATATTGACAGGCGCATCGTCTGTTACCGAGGCTCTTACTCTCCAAGATCAACTCATCAAAATCCTGAGACTTGGTGGATTTGAGCTGAGTGAATGGAGTAGTAACGCAAAGGAGCTACTGAATAAGGTACAGCCTTTATCTAAAGCTGATCCTGTTGATTTGTCGACTCGCTGAGGACCAGTTCACTAAAATACTTGGTCTTCAATGGGATCCTGTTTTGGATTGCTTCTCATTTTCAATCGGGCAGCCTAACCCCAGCTACACTAAAAGAGGAATCCTGTCAACAGTTGCTCGATTGTATGACCCCCTGGGGTTCTTGACACCTACTACATTCTTGATGAAGGGATTCATTCAGGAACTGTGGTTGCACAACCTCGACTGGGACCAACCCATGAATCCAGACCTGGAGACTTCATGGGCAAATGTTGTTGAGCAGTTACCCTTGCTGTCAGAGTTGAAGATTCCTCGTTTCCTCGGTGTATCTACTGACACTGACTTGGTACAAATAGTGGGCTTTGCAGATGCTTAAAACAAGGGATATGCTGCAGTGCTGTATTGAGTCGTCTCACCCACTGTCTGCAAGGTGTTTTTGCTCACATCCATGTCAATGCTTGCCCCTACCAAAGTTCAGTCTGTTCCTCGGCTTGAACTATCAGGCGCTCTTCTTTTGGCTGAACTCTACTCCTCGGTTCTACCCCACATTGAGACCCTGGAATTGCCTATTGAACCCCCAGCGTTCTTCACTGACTCCTCAACTGCCTTGGCTTGGATCAACACACCACCGCATCGGCTTAAAGTCTTTGTTGCCAACCGCGTTGCAAAGATCCAGGAACTCACGGCTATATCAGCCTGGAATCACATCGCCTCAAGGGAAAATCCTGCTGACATAGCATCGCGAGGAATCCTTCCTTCTTTTCTAATAACTCACAGTCTCTGGTGGACCGGACCGCCCTGGATTTCCTTAAACCCTGAAAATTGGCCAAGGTCCATCATCAACCTTCCTTCAGAAGTACCGGAGTCGAAAGCTGTTGAGACAAGTTCACTCGTCTCTATTAGTCCACAAGACAGCCTGGTAACTTGTATTTCCAGGTTCTCATCCTACATGACCTTGATTAGGGCCGCAGGCTGGGTACAGCGATGGCTATACAACGTGAAGCACATGAAGTGTTGTTGCTGCAAGTGGTTTCAGGGGCCTTTACGGAAAACAGAATTTGATGAAGGCCTCAAGATGTGCATAAAGGGCGTCCAGTTGTACTACTTCCATGACCACAAACATATGTTGGTAAAGTACTCCAATCTAAAACCTTATGTGGATGATGAAGGAATTTGGCGTGTTGGTGGGAGATTAAAGAATGCCTCTTTCCCAGAATCCCGCAAACATCTAATTCTTCTTCCTTATGAAGCACACCGTTGTGTTCTTCTTGTGGACCATTTTCACAGAATTTACCTACATCCTGTACCAACGACTCTTCAAGCTGTAATCCAGATGCAGTTTTGGATCCCCTCTCTTCGAAGGCTCATCCGTGTTAGAGGATTTTGCTGCAAGCCCTGCTACACTTCCAGAGCATCAGTCGTCACGCCCCTTATGGGTGACTTGCCAAGCTACAGGGTTAATGGTGGGCGGGCTTTTCAGCATGTAGGCATAGACTTTGCCGGACCCTTTCCCCTAAAGGAATCGAGCAGACGCAATGCAGCAATTGGGAAGGTGTATCTATGTCTATATGTCTGCATGTCTACAAAAGCCCTTCACCTGGAAGCCGTTACCCGACTTACAACAGAAGCGTTCCTTGCCTCT
The DNA here is from genome assembly GCA_954871275.1 of Leptopterna dolabrata. Classification (NCBI taxonomy): domain Eukaryota; kingdom Metazoa; phylum Arthropoda; class Insecta; order Hemiptera; family Miridae; genus Leptopterna; species Leptopterna dolabrata. The sequence continues at coordinate 10,271 of CATPAC010000281.1, read as the reverse complement.
TTCCAAAGGTTCACGTCACGCAGGGGGATCCCAGCTCACGTCTACACCGACAATGGAAGCAACTTCTTGGGAGCAGCTAAATATCTCAAAGAGCTTTATCGCTGGTTTGCCTCTCAAAACACCAAACAAGATCTCCTCAAATATGGCATCAATACAAGGATCACCTGGCACTTCAACCCACCCCAGACCCCTCACATGGGAGGTATCTGGGAAGTAGGTGTGAAGTCGGTGAAGCGGTACCTAAGACTCATAGCCTCAAACGTGAACTTAACTTTTGAAGAGATTGCTACATGGTTTGCCAGAGTCGAGGCCATTCTCAACTCAAGGCCTTTATGCCCTCTTTCTACAGACCCTGGAGAGAACGATTATCTCTCCCCGGGTCACTTCTTGGTGGGCGGTCCACTCATCGCTTCTCCTGAACCGTCCTTGTTGGACATAAAAGAAAACCTGCTCAGCAGATGGCAGCTCGTTACCAGAATGAGTGAACATTTCTGGGAACGATGGAGTTCTGAATATCTCCAGACCCTCCAGAGGCATCCCAAATGGGTTCAGACTAGAAAGAATCTGGAAGTTGGAGATCTCGTGCTCCTGAAGGAGAGCTCACCACCGATGCAATTGAAAATCGCAAGGGTGGCTGAAGTCCATCCAGGAGATGACGACGTTGTTCGAGTAGTCACAGTTCGCCGTGGCAACTCCATGTTTTGCAGGCACGTAGCCAATCTCGTACCACTTCCACACCTCGTGACCGATTCCTTTCCCAGCTCCTACTGACAATCCAAAATTTGCTTTGCCCAAATTTGGTGGGCGGAATGTTGAAGATAGTTTTAGTTTTATTCGTTAGTTCGTCTCGGCCTGGTCCCCTTATCGCACCGCTAAGGATTTATCGCCGGATTAAACTCCGACCTGCTCGTCTTCTCTGGATCCTGTCTACACAGCCGCCCTCAACATCATTTTGGAGGCGGACTGAACAGTGAGGAGGGGGGAGTTTGTCGGCACAGCTTCCCATCGTCTTCACGGGGGTCGACAGTTACGAACTGATGTTCTTGATCGCTACGTCAAGCATCCTAGCACCTACAGCTAAAGCAAAATAGTTCGTACTCGTCGCTAAACGGGTCGCAGTATCCCATCAACACTTACAACCTCCTGACCATCTCTACCGACCGCACAACGTTTCTGGTGAGCTTGTTCGCTTGAATTTAGCAACTTACGCCGTTACCCATCCCAAGCAAACATCAACTCAAATTGGCCTCATTGATTTTAGGATTTCCAGAGGCAGCAAGCGAATCTGAACCTACTCCGCGCTCGCCTCGTGTTCGGGAACGTTCGAGACCTCGCAGCATAACCGGTTGGAGGGGGTTCCTGGGTCGACCCAGCCTTACTTCTCGTGACGTCGTGGGTTTGAGGCCAGGCCAGACCACCAAAACGTTTTACTCAGATTTCTTTAATTTTCTCAGTTTATATTACTTTTATAATATTTCGAGGGCCCATTAGGTAGGTTAGGACCAAGGAAGAATTTATTTTCATTTACTTTTGCTATTTCATCCTAATAAACTTAATACCTAATTTGTATGAAAGGTATAAAAGGTTGATTTATTTATTTACTACCCTGCTATTGGTAATTATAGATTTTCTTTTCTTTTCTACACCTTTCAATCACCATCTATGATAGATGTTAAGTTATTAACCGTGTCTCGAGCTATGGCACAAAAATAATTGTTAAAATCATTTGCCGAATGAGCAAAATGCTTGACTCTTGAACAAGTATTTCGACTCTGGTTTATAAAGTCCCACATTTATTTAATGGATTAGGAGAGGTGAACACCGCTCTGCAATTGTGGTTAATTTTGGCCAATCTAATTGCTTTATTGTATGCATTACGAAGGGACAAATACTTTTCATGGTCAAGAGAGTCACCCGTATCTTCCCACATTTTCTTATGTTTTTTAACGTTTGACAACATATTACCTAGTTCATGTGTGAACCAAGGTTTGCGCACCCGATGCCTATCTGAAATTCTCCTAAATACAGTGGGAAATACCGAATGTGCAGCGACATTGTGAACAAAAATTGACCACCTATCATCAACGTCGATGGAACAGTCATAAACGAAATCCCAATCGAATCCGAAGAGAGCTCGCTCAAAGAAATGAAGTGTATCATCCGCCACAGGATGGGTGGTAACCACTTCTGGAGCGTTCATCAGATTTACACATAGATCCATTGCCAAGTGTATACTTCTGTGGTCAGAAAAACAAATATCGTCCACTATGGCTGTGTCAGTATTTTGCAATTTGAAGTTTATAAAAACCACAGTCATGCAGCATGGCTATAAGAGCGAATTTTCGAAGAAAAACTGATTATATGTAAAATGTGATGTTTGGGATATCCCATTCAAATATGGGGAATCTTAAACTTATTGGGTAATTATAGGTATTCAAGTATGTACGTATATTGTAGTATTGGTACTACAATATACGTGCAGTTACTTATCCAACATACGTACAGTACGTATGTTACGTATCCAATACAAAGTAGGTATTGGATACGTAACAAATTTTTTGTTCCATTTTTTGCCGAGTAACACCTCGGTTTGTAGATTTTCCAACGCTGAACACGATGGTGAAGTCGGAATTGCGATATCCCATTCCGTTATCAGATTAGAGCAGACGAACGAGGAAGAACATCTCAAGAAATAACCACGTTCCTTCATCTTCAAAGTGCTCCAGTTTGAGAACGGAATGAGATATCGCAATTCTGATTTCACCATCGTGTTCAGCGTACAAAAACCTTTAAAATGAGGTGTCACTTGTCAGACTGCTTCATTTTGGGAATTTATGGGTAATTTTTCCCCCCTAAAACTCCCCAAAATTCCCCCTTAGAGTGACCCGATTCTGCCCATCTACGAACTTAGCCTGTCGATTGCCAAGACAGATTTTTCGTGCAAATTTGAACTTTTTATCTCAATTCTTTCGAGAGTTATCGTCTGGAATGACACATATATATATATAAATCTCTATATCTACTATATTATAAAACATGGCTATAAGAGCGAATTTTCGAAGTTTTCGGCATCTTCCTCCTCCGCCTAAAATTTTCTGAAAATTAATTTTCGGTCAATGTTTTCCCAACTTGATACCATACAAAATTAAAACAGGAGTAGTTTTACGCAAAGTAAAATTTGGGGTGGAAGGAGGGGGAGGGGGAAATCAAAAATGTTTTGAATACCAGAAGAGTAGGTATTGGGTACGTAGGTAACAAATTTTTTGTTCCATTTTTTGCCGAGTAACACCTCGGTTTGTAGATTTTCCAACGCTGAACACGATGGTGAAGTCAGAATTGCGATATCCCATTCCGTTATCAGATTAGAGCAGACGAACCAGGAAGAACATCTCAAGAAATAACCACGTTCCTTCATCTTCAAAGTGCTCCAGTTTGAGAACGGAATGAGATATCGCAATTCTGATTTCACCATCGTGTTCAGCGTACAAAAACCTTTAAAATGAGGTGTCACTTGTCAGACTTTTTCATTTTGGGAATTTATGGGTAATTTCCCCCCCCTAAAACTCCCCAAAACTCCCCCTTAGGGTGACCCGATTCTGCCCATCTTCGAACTTAGCCTGTCGATTGCCAAGACAGATTTTTCGTGCAAATTTGAACTTTTTATCTCAATTCTTTCGAGAGTTATCGTCTGGAATGACACATACATATATAAATATATAAATATATATATAAATATATAAATATATATATATAAGTTATATCAGCAATAATGCTGATATTTACCTTTCCCGCTGATTCAGCATTCCGACCCCATAAATACAACCCACTGGCAGCTCTCGCGCCAGTCTCGTCTTTACCGTCACACAGAACGTTACTCTGCCCGTTTTCTTACCGATCCATATGTTTAATCGTGTAATAAAAGTTCAAGTGGTTTTTTAAAAACTTATTTCTTCAAGCTCCCAACATAACTGGCGCAGTCGGAGTAGGACACTCTCGGTTCCGCGAATGAACATCGTGGAATTCTTTCTTTTCAAGAATTCAGAGAGTGAACGTACGCGAGTGCATATCGCGTGAGGATTACGTCTGTGTGAAGACTACATCAACATCTACGGAAGACGGGACTCCTAAGAGACGATGTTGGACTCCCTGTGCGGACTGCTGTAAGTAGTGAAAGTGAATATTTTACTGCAAGATTACACCGCCCCACATCTCTCTTAGTACTAGATTTAGAAGCCCCACCTTGGCTTGCCAGTAATTAAGAAGAAACTGCAACATAATTAAAGAAAAAAAACGTAATTCCAAGAAACTAGCAAGTAACTGTTGACCAGATACCTCGTGTTGTGTCCTGCACCTCCCTGGCAACTCATTTTAGAGAATCTTAAGAACTAGCAAGTAACTGTTGACCAGATACCTCGTGTTGTGTCCTGCACCTCCCTGGCAACTCATTTTAGAGAATCTTAAGAATTAGCAAGTAAGTGTTGACCAGATACCTCGTGTTGTGTCCTGCACCTCCCTGGCAACTCATTTTAGAGAATCTTAAGAAACTTAGCAAGTAAGAGTTGACCAGATACCCTGCGTTGTGTCCTGCACCTCCCTGGCGACTCGCATTAAGAAACAATTTAAGCAAAGTATTAAATCTATTGGACACCCTGTGTTGCCGCATCCCTAGCACCTCCCCATAGATTTTCCACTAAGACAACACAATTCCCAAAACTACAACAACCAAACACCCTAGCTTCTGGGATTGGAAGCACTTGCACAAAATGCATCGTTTGAACGTCAGCGATATTCCCCTACCCGCCAGTAACCCCAATGCGGCTGAACTGGTACATCGAGCCCTACACCCTATCCGCGAAAACGACGACAGTAGCGACCTCCAAGGAAATTCCGGCGTAACCGCTTCAGGAAATTCCGGCGTAACCGCTTCAGGAAATTCCGGCGTAACCCTCGACCCCCCTCATAATTCAAGAGCACCCCCGGAGTATAGAAGAGAATACGACAACTTGATCCCGCACTTCAACGGCGAACCCCTCATACTTGCGAAATTCATCAAACAATGTGACAAAATTTATTTAAGATTTCATGATAACCAAAACCCCGATAATTTCCAGAACGACATAATCTTAGGCGCATTCACCTCCAAAATAGGCCAAAGAATTGCCGATCAAATTTATGTAAATTCAATAGAATCGTATCCAGAGTTAAGAAAAGCTTTACTACACACTTATAGCGATAAAAGAGACACTTACACCTTAACTATTGAACTAACAAAAATGAGACAGACCCAACAAGAGGACTGTTTTGCCTTCCACGACAGGATTAGCCAAGTCCTAAATTCGCAAGTAGCGTACATCCAAATGAATATGGGAGACGCTGGTCATTACTTGATTCCGTACATGCAGAATTTGGCATTACGAGTTTTCTTACACGGAATCGCAGAACCTCTCGGTTCCCTCTTAAGAACCAAGTCACCTGCCGACCTGGGGTCAGCATTATCAATGTTGTGTAACGACTTCAACTTGAGAGCTGGCGGCAAAGTTGCCACTCAGCAACAGATACGCCCCGCCGTTATCGGCCAGAGAGCTCAGGTTACAACACAACAAGGCGCTCCTAGACCGAACAATCAAAACTTTTATAGGCCTCCTCTTCAATATCAACCGAGACCTTTTTACCAGAACAATTACAGCCAGAATCCAGCAAGATTCCCTTCCGGAAACCCCCAAATTAAATACCAACAACCTCCCCAGCCGAATATGCAAAGATCAAATTTCCCGAAACCCCAAAACTCCTGGAACCAAGTAAAATCGGGATCGAACCAGACCAAAGGCCCAACTCCCATGTCAATTTCAACGAGAAATACTAATTTCAACTTGATAGACTCAGAGCAAATAACAACCCCAACCCCAAACATCGATCGTTACGACTCCGAACCCCCCTTGGAACCCCAGAACGCCCAATATTTTGATCAGAGTATGGGAGACGATTTTCCTGGTTATCAGGTGGAACATCCACCCGATTACGAGCAAATGAATGCCCAGTTCGACAGCTTGGCGATTGAACAGGCTAATGATTTTTTAGGGACACCGAGCCTCCCCGAATCATCGAACTCATGAACCTCACCCAAAAATCTCTCCCTTACATTGTTATGCCCAACCTAAACCTAAAAATTCTCATAGACACTGGGAGTTCTCGAAGTTTCGTGAACCCCAAAATCGCCTATCAACATTTCCCCCTTAAATTACAACGAGATTCAGGAGTAGTACGTACCGCCCATGGTACCTCCGAAATTTGCGAACGAACCATAATACCGTGTGGTAACCTTTTCAAAATTCCCAATTTAAACCTTCCTTTTAGTTTATTTCAGTTCCATGACCGATTTGATATGCTACTGGGAATGGACAATTTGACATTGATCAAAGCTAAGGTGGACTTCGATAAGAATGTTTTGAAAACCCCAAATTATGCGTTAGAACTATTGTTTGCCGACCAAAAACCGAAATCAGACCCCATAGATGAATCCTTCCTAATTGAAGCCAGAACGATCCGCCAAATCAAGGTCAAAATAGGGAACCTAGGAAATGGAGAAATAATTATCCCTCAAACCACCATCAATAACATCGAAATTCCCCGTTGTCTTACTAATGTGGTCAATTATCACGCTTACGTTCATGCAATGAATCCCACTGAACAACCTATCACGTTCACCCAAACACATCCAATATCAGGGGAACCCATCATAGATAACCTTTTCCTAGACGACGATCAAAATTCCCCGACACCCACTCTGTCAAAACCCAGAACGGAAACTCAGCTAGACCTAGGGAAATTGCGTTTAGATCACCTGAATCAGGAAGAAAAACGAGAGATCACAAAATTAGTAAAGGAATATTCAGACTTGTTCCAGACGGATGACCAACCCTTGACCTTTACCAACCAAATTAAACATCACATACGGACTTCGGACGAAATACCGATATACGCAAAACCCTACAGATACCCTAACATTTACAAGGACGAAGTGAAAAAAACAAGTCGCAATCATGTTAGACCAAAAAATCATCCGACCCTCCAATTCACCATACAACGCCCCACTTTGGATAGTCCCTAAGAAAATGGATGCGTCCGGTCAACCTAAATTTCGACTCGTTATAGACTATAGGAAACTTAACGAACGAACAATTTCAGACAAATTTCCCTTGCCAAACATAACGGACTTACTAGACAAGCTAGGGAGATGCCAATATTTCTCGACACTGGACTTAGCCTCCGGCTTCCATCAGATTGAACTAGACGAACCCTCGATCCAGAAAACGGCTTTTTCTACGGACACCGGTCACTACGAATTTCTTAGGATGCCATTCGGATTAAAAAACGCTCCTCCCACCTTCCAGCGTTTAATGAACTACGTTTTGATGGGGTTACAAAATGAAATATGTTTAGTGTACTTGGACGATATTTTAATATACAGCGTAAGCCTACAAGAACACTGTGACAGACTTAGACACGTTTTTAAAAGACTTAGGTCATCCAACCTCAAAATCCAGTTGGATAAAACAGAATTCCTTAGGAAAGAAATAGGTTTCCTCGGACACCTAATCACCCCCGAAGGTGTCCGCCCAAACCCGCTCAAAATTGAGGCCATCACAAAGTTCCCACTCCCGAAAACCCGAAAGGAGATCAAGCAATTCCTAGGCTTACTCGGGTATTACCGGAAATTTATTAACAATTTTGCAAAAATAACCAAACCCCTGACGGCTTGCCTGAAGAAATCCAACTCAGTGAACTATAACGATCAAGAATACCTAGACTGTTTCGAGTACTGTAAGACCTTACTGACAAATTCCCCCATTTTGCAGTACCCTGATTTTGCAAAGGAATTTAACGTCACATGCGACGCTAGCGATGTAGCATTGGGAGCGGTACTTAGCCAAATCAATAATGGCTCTGACCTCCCTATCGCTTACGCGAGCAGGACACTAAATGACTCGGAACGAAGACTGTCGACTATAGAAAAAGAGCTCCTAGCAATTCTTTTTGCCCTAAAGACTTTCCGACCCTACATCTACGGACGGAGATTTACACTGTACACGGATCATCGTCCGCTACAGTGGATCTTCAGCCTAAAGGATTGCTCGTCCAAGTTATTCCGGTGGAGACTCAAGCTGAGTGATTACGATTTCGTTATAAAATATAAGCCCGGGGCTACTAACCACGTGGCAGACGCCCTGTCCAGAATCGAGTTAAACCACAACGAAATTGATCCCCTCCCCTCCACTAGCTTCCAACCTCCTACACCAGCTTCACTGGACATAGACCGACTGTTAGAAACCATTGACGACGAAAACCCCTTACAAATCTTGGACAACCCAGATTTAACCCGACTTATGAACGAACTAGAACGCGACGTTGACGACCAATCCCTCAGAGCCAACAACCCAGACTCCGAAACCGCGGCGACCGTCCATTCAAACGCCGAAGGCAACACGGTATTAACAATACCGATCAGAGAAGGGTCAGTAAACCATGGCCTGAATCAAATTATCGTAAAGGAAACCACAAATACCCCCAAACCAGTCAAAATCACAAAACCATTCCAAACCAAAACCCGTATGACCGTTGAATTATCAAAATCTGAGTTCGCCAAGGACGTTGTAGACTTCGTAAAAGAGTTTGTACGACCTAACGTCAACTACTCCATCTACTTCAAAAACGACGATGACGGTAACTTATACCAAAAATTCACAAAGACCATGATGACTGTTTTTAAGGAATCCGACATCCACTTGACAAAGTACACGGACTTCGTCCAAGACGTAGAAAACGACGATGAGATCGAAGACCTCATATCAAACTACCACATAGGCAAAACAAACCACCGCGGGATAACAGAAACTTACAAAAAACTTAAAAGGACCTATTTTTGGCCAAACCAACTCAAAACGATACAGAATTTCATCAACCGCTGTGAGCCCTGTATGGTAACTAAATATGACCGCAACCCGATCAAACCGACATTCAACATCACCCCCACTGCCTACAAACCTTTCGAAACTATACATATCGACAAACTGACACTGGATGGCAGTAAGTTTCTCACTATTATCGACGCGTTCACAAAGTACGCTCAAGCTTATCACTTAGTATCAAACAACAGCCTAGACGTGGTGAAAAACTTACTGACGTACTTTTCCCACCACGGAATTCCCAAAAAAATAATATCCGACAACGCGGCTGAATTCGACTCGTCATTGCTAAAAGAACTTTTATCGCTCCACAAGATAGAAATCCATTTCATCTGTAGCCAAAACCCCAATAGTAACGGCCTATTAGAGAGATTTCATTCAACCTTGATTGAACACATTCGCCTACTTAACAACCGTCAAGAGTTCTCAACTGACTCGTTGGTGACTAAAGTTAAATACGCCCTGTTGGCTTATAACAACTCCCTTCATTCCACGACTGATTTAACCCCCTTTGAGGTTCTCTACGGCCACGTGAGCCAAGATACCCTCCTTAAACTAGACACAGAAAAAATCATGGCCAACGACTACCTAGCCAAACACAAGGAGAAGATGGCCGTAATATACTCGCAGTTGCATAACCGCTGCTCCCAGACTAAAGAGAAAATCATTTCCGACAGGAATAAAGCTAGGGAAGAAATTCCAGACATCCCCACCACCATTTTCGTCAAAAACAAACAGAAAATGAGGAAAACAAAAAACCCCTACAATAAGGAGCAGCTTAAGGAACTTGACCCCACCAGAAAAACCGCCAACATAGTCCCGCGACATCATAACACCCGCGAAAAGATACACGTGTCAAACATCAAAAGGCCCCGAAAAATCGACACCCCCGAGCAATCTGTGACCACTGACTCTGACGACGATACTTGGCCAACGGGTTGGCCAAGAAAATAACTCTAACGTACAACAAAGAACAGTTAAAAGACATAGACCCGAAAAAGAAAACCATTTCTAGTAACGATCATGAAAACTGGCCGGTAAGACGGCCTCGAAAGGAAAAATCATTCCCATTGTTCTCCCTTCACTTGCAGGCTCCTGTCGTTATCAACCACTCTATGCGCAGAAGTCCGAAATCTCGATCATAGTGGAGGCATCATTCCGATAAACTTAGGACCGGCCAAACTGGAGGAAACCGAGTACACACTGACTCACTACTACGGACTGGCGACGCTATACTCAGAGGTCTACAATCTGAATTCGAACTATTCGGCTCTTAACGCGACGATCAATTCATCTAGGAGACTGTAC
>CATPAC010000279.1:0-42881 GCA_954871275.1 Leptopterna dolabrata | reverse complement strand
GAGAAATAAATTTCCTATAATTTACGTTTTAAATTTTGTTTCCAGGACTGATAGTTACGGAGATGTATGTACTTTGAAAAAAATTCGCGTTTTCCGGAAATTTGTCGAACTTGTAATTTCGGAACGCTGTAATTCAGTTATAGCCTATTCTAGGAAAACAAGTATCACAATAAAATTTGTTGGGAATTTAATTACCTACAATATGCATGTACATTTTTTAAAACCAACCCTACGGCGTGGGGGGGGGGGGGGGGGTTAAAATAAAAGTTAAAACAACGGCATTTTTTTTTTCGTGTGGCTACCAATCCCACTTGAGTTTCTTAAATGTTACAGCGCAATGCTCATGAGGCAGGTAATATTTCACTTGAATACCTGCTGGTGAAAGGGAAACACCAGCACAGCAGATACATTTTTTAAAGATTCATTTATTTAAACAAGGTGGGAACAAAAGGCAGTAATAATCATACAAAAATCGGTTGTAACTGAACTAAGAACTGAAAAGAAAACAAATTTACATGCGCTTCGCTCGTTTCGTAGGGGGTGAGTTAATGAAGTCGAGGGTCTTCATTTCCGTAAAATAGTGAAGTTAGTAGATCGGCGTCGTCTTCGTCGTCGACACAATGACTTCATTCCTCTTATCACATTCTTGGCCAGCACAATTTAGGCCCGCCTTTCTACAGCCACACGCCCCCATACAGACAGTTGCGCATTTGCACGAGATGGTCTTGAGCAGGTTTGGGGGAGCAGCGTCTCAACTCATCCTGATGGGCTCCAGTCTTCCAGCTTTTCTACAACACCCCACTCGATAGGGTCTTTGACAGTCCTCATCCAATCCATGACCTGTTGGTATGTCCTCAGGAAGAGATTGAACCAAATTGAGCTTGGTGGTATATACTTGCCTTCAATTTGCTACACTGAGAAAAAAAAGGGGGGTGTTTTCTATCAAAACTGATAGATGGTATCTATCATCAGGAACCAATAGAGTACCGATAGTGTGTGATAGTCTATTGGGCCGAATTTCGGCCCAATGAATGACAGACGGTATGATAGATAAACACTATCAGTACTCTATTGGTTCCTGAAGATAGTGTCCCATCTATCAAATTGTAGGCTCGGTTTGGGACGGTATTTCATAGGGTTTTGATAGGGTATTTTGATAGGGTTGTGGCCATTTTTTGATAGATATACCTCCATCTATCAATTATGATAGTGTTAATCTATCAGAAAACTATCGTTTCCCATCAAAAGACTATCATTTCCTATCAATAACCTGCCATTCATTACAGGCAAAATCTATCAGAAGACTATCTATTTCTATCAAAAAGCTATCATTTGCTATCAGTACACTTTCATCATATCTATCAAAAGACTATCGAGTCCTATCAAAAATCTATCACTTGCTATCAGTACTCTTTCACCAATATCTATCGAAAGACCATCGTTTCCTATCAGTACACTTTCATCAATATCTATCGAAAGACTGCCGTTCCCTATCAAAACACTATAGTTTCCTATCAGTACTCTTTCATCCATATCTATCGAAATACTATCGTTTCCTATCAAAACCCTATCGTTTCCTATCAGTACTCTTTCACCCATATCTATCGAAAGACTATCGTTCCCTATCAAAACCCTATAGTTTCCTATCAGTACTCTTTCATCCATATCTATCGAAAGACTATCGTTTCCTATCAAAATCCTATCATTTCCCATCTGTACTCTTTCATCCATATCTATCGAAATACTATCGTTTCCTATCAAAACCCTATCGTTTCCCATCAGTACTCCTTCATCCATATCTATCGAAATACTATCGTTTCCTATCAAAACGCTATCGTCTCCTATCAGTACTCTTTCATCCATATCTATCGAAAGACTATCGTTTCCTATCAAAATCCTATCGTTTCCCATCAGTACTCTTTCACCCATATCTATCGAAATACTATCGTTTTCTATCAACACCCTATCGTTTCCCATCAGTACTCTTTCATCCATATCTATCGAAATACTATCGTTTCCTATCAAAACCCTATCGTTTCCCATCAGTACTCTTTCATCCATATCTATCGAAATACTATCATTTCCTATCAAAACCCTATCGTTTCCTATCAGTGCTCTTTCATCCATATCTATCGAAAGACTATCGTTTCCTATCAAAATCCTATCGTTTCCTATCAGTACTCTTTCATCCATATCTATCGAAAGACTATCATTTCCTATCAAAACTCTATCGTTTCCTATCAGTACTCTTTCGTAAGTTTTGATAGATGGAAGGGATAGTTGTTTGATGGAGTTCATCTATCACCTTCTGATAGATGAACTCTATCAAACAACTATCCCTTCCATCTATCAAAAGGTGATAGACGACGATGTGACCACACTTTCAGTGATAGATTTGATCTATCACTGTGAAAGTGTGGTCAAATCGTCGTATATCAGAATGCTATACATGTGATAGATCGTCTCAAGGTTGAAACAATAGCGCCTTCAGGTTACTCTGAACCCCTCTTCCTTACACCAAGCTATAAGCTAGGTGTATGGCGGTGGTGATGGGGGGATGCAGCGTAAGCTAAAGGCGCTACTATTTAAACCTAATGACGACATAATTATCACAGGTATAGCATGCTGATGGACGAAGAGTTCACTCACAGTGATGTCACCCCTGTCAATTGAAACAAAATTGTTGAATAAATGATAGTAATAAATTTAAAAACAAGTAGGTGTAATAAACTAGTAACTAAGAGAAAAAGGATGCAAGTAATCGTGAACAAATTTTGAAGTTTAACAGCAATTATATTTTGATGACTTTCAAACACAAGTGTATAATAATAATATTTCAATTCAATTCGTTTCTTTGGAATATTGAATCATATGTAAGAACATTTACTAATACTACTGTTTAAAATCATACTATTTAAACAAATATGTACAGGATATTTACGTATTAACACTGAAGGTTTGGAGTCAATTATTTCAATATAGGTACGAAATAAATATAATAGAGTCAGCCTAATATAAAGAAATATAGCTAATGATGACTCTTATGATTAGGTACAATTCACTTCAAGTATGTACAGAATATTTATATTGTAACATTAAAGGATTGGAGTCAATTTCAAATAGATACGAAATAAATACAACAGAGTGAGTCTAATATAATAGTATAGCTTATGATTAGATAAAATTCAGTTTAAATCACTGAGTAATATTGAAATATAGGTTTCATATTTAAATTGCAAAAGAAATAATTAGGGTTCTTAGCTCAGCCCCACAAAATATCCTCTCCCCTCCCTTATGTAAATACAAAATCGATTTATTTGATTATTATCAGACGAAAATTCTATTTTAAATTCAGTGTACCAGTGATGAAACGTTATCAAGCATATTACTTCACAAACATGCTCATGATTTGCTAATGATAATGATGCTCACTAACGGGTGTAATCATCGCATAAAGCAATGTTTTTTGTGACATTTGCATGATCTCCACAATCCCGGTTTCATAATTCATCTGTATCTGTTTACTCAAAATTACATTGAGTAAACACTCAATTCAATGAATTTAAAATAGAATCTTCAATTAATGTAATTATTGAGTAAACAGATAGATAAATATTATGAAACCAGGATTGTGGAGATCATGCACATTTCTAACGAAAAACAGCTTTATACGATGATTACACCTTCTAGTGAGCAGAGAAAACAATGGTAACTAGATTCAATCTACGCCCATTTAATCTACTGACCTTTCGAAACTAATACATCTTAGAATTCCTGGTCCTGCTCCCCTCCTCCCCAAGAATAAAATTATTAAAATTCCCAGTCAGTAGATTAAATGGGCGATAAAATTACGCATGGTGACATATTGTTTGCTGCGTGCCTTATGCATGTTGTTGGGGAAGGGGAATTCGAGTTTTTCTAAATCATACCATTTTAAAACACAAGTTGGGGTAACTTCGTAAGCGTAGAAATGTTCCGAGAAGCAAACAGTAAGGAAAACGTGGCACTCCCCAAATGCCTTATCCAAAACTGAAGAGTAAAGAATACGGTCCAATTAGACAAATAAAGGGCCGTCCACAAAATTTGGGATCAGGATAACCAGGCTTGTCAGTTATGTTGTTAGGGGATGTAAGAGTTTTGGTTCTCTTCAATCAAGGAATTAATGGAAGTACGATCCACAGAGTAAAGAGCTCCTGGCTTGTAAGTCAGAGCTGGTAACCAGCTTATTAATAATAAATTGTTCAGCTGAAGCTGAATTTTTTTATAGGCAGAGAGGGGGGATTGACGGTGGTGGCAACAGAACGCAGAGCAGTTTTCAGTGCCCTATAATTTGACTCAAATCGAAGACAGGACAAGGAGAAAATGGGACCATTACGCTGCATGGAAGAGGGATAGTGGGTGAGGAAATGCAGTTTAGGCGGAATGGCTGTGGAAAAAATCTTGTGGCTTCGATCACTGTGGCCTTCGTTCTTGGACGATTGGTTTCCACTGGGCCTGCAGCTACGGCGTAGGGAGCAGCAGAAGTGCCACCTCCCACTGTTTGATCTTGTCTGTAGTAGGAAATGAATAATTGGTTAAACAGATGTGGCATACAAACTGATTCAAGTTACGTGAACCGGAGGGGGGGGGGGGGGCTGTATCTATGGAAAACAGCATTTTGAACTATCAAAATGCTATTTTCAGATGAGAATTATAATGAAAATATTTCAAAGTATAAAATGGACATTGTTCATACCATGAAAACACTATCCCTGTTGGAAAATGATAGAGGGAATAAGCCCCTTCACTCAGTGATTGAATTTATTATTGCTCTATTAATAAATGTTCTCTAGAAATTAACTCACCAGTTATTAATAGGCACTGTTTCATTTATGGTTTAAAAAATCGATTTTTGTAGAACTTGACGATTTTAATATTGATTTATTTATAACCCCTTTTTGGTTTATTATTTTCAATAATGAACAATTGGAATCGAGCATGAAAAAAAAATTCTTACCCCCCTCAAAATTTGATGGTTTACGTTTCAAGGTATGTAGAATCCAAAACTGCAATAAAAATATTTCTGTCTGTCCGCCGTACGCCGTACGGGCCACTTTTCTTAGTTAGGTACCATGAAACAAAATTGATGAAATTCGGGTTATAGGTTCCGTTCGGGGTCTAGTTGGTCCTCAAAGCTCGACGTTACCGTCAGTCATTTATAAGGGGTTCAAATAGGGGTTGAAATTTTCAAAACGCCTATACCTTTTTTTTACGTGAATATTTTTACGGTTTTAAATATTTCTTTAACTTACGAGTTTTTTAAGACCACCCGGAGCATTTTACGTCCCTCCTTTCGTTCACAGTAAGGCCCCGAAGTTTGCACCGACAGGCATTTTCGACTCCAGTGTGAATGAAATTGTATACATTCAAACCAAATCTCGTTACCAGAGACGCGCCGAGAATCGGAAATTGGGCGGAGATAAAATCATTGCTAGGGGCCACCTGATTTTATTGGTGGGGTACCTATGAAGTCGAGTTGGTTGTTCTATGATATTATTTCGTTTGAAAAATGATGGCTCTTTTGGAGTTTGTTGATAGGTAGTGAAACTTGAACAAACGTTGGGTAAATTATTACTACACGATGGTAAATCATTACTCAACGGTAAATTATTACACAACGGTTCATTATACCATCTACGTAGGAGGGGCTGGAGTTCGTTGGTAGGTACTTTTGCAACTTTTTTCACTCCTCATCAACAATTTCTTTTCAGAACTTCATTATGTGTGTTTCTTTTTGTTAGGTACTGTTTGTCATCGGCAGAATTATTTTAGGAACATTTAACTCGTGATTTAGGTAGGAACCTAGTAACGAGTACGGGGTTAGGTAGGTACTAACCTACGGAGAGTCTGCGATCTACATAATATGTATAGAATAGTACATATCATTTTATATAGACGGGTTATCTATACAGAGAGCTGTGATCTGTAACAGAAGGGTATTCTGTACAAAATAATAAACCGTTGTGCAGGGATTTGCAGCGTTTTTGTTAGGTACTGTTTCTCATCGGCAGAATAAATTATTTTAGCAACATTTAACTCGTGATTTAGGTAGGTACCTAGTAACGAGTACGGGGTTGGGTACTAACCCTTCTGTTACAGATCATAGCTCTCTGTATAGATAACCCGTCTATATAATATGATATGTACTATGTTATAGATATTATGTATATCGCAGACCCTCCGTAGGTTAGTACCTAACCCCGTACTCGTTACTAGGTACCTACCTAAATCACAGTTAAATGTTCCTAAAATAATTCTGCCGATGACAAACAGTACCTAACAAAAAGAAACAAACATAATGAAGTTCTGAAAAGGAATTGTTGATGAGGAGTGAAAAAAGTTGCAAAAGTACCTACCAACAAACTCCAGCCCCTTCTACGTAGATGGTATAATGAACCGTTGTGTAATAATTTACCGTTGAGTAATGATTTACCGTAGTAATAATTTACCCATCAATAATACTTCAACGTTTGTTCAAGTTTCACTACCTACCAACAAACTCCAAAAGAGCCATCATTTTTCAAATGAAATAATATCACAGAACAACCAACTCGACTTCATACTCCGCCAATATAATCAGGTGGCCCCTAGCAATGATTTTATCTCCGGCAAATTTCCTATCGTCCCTGGTAACGAGATTTGGTTTGAATGTATACAATTTCATTCACACTGGGGTCGAAAATGCCTGTCGGTACAAACTTCGGGGCCTTACTGTGAACGAACGGCTGGACGTACGATGCTCCGGGTGGTCTTAAAAAACTCGCAAGTTCAAGAACTATTTAAAACCGTACAAAGATTCACGTAAAAAAAAAAAAGGTATAGGCGTTTTGAAAATTGCAACCCCTTATTTTGAACCCCGTCGAGCTTCGAGGACCAACTAGACCCCGAACGGAACCTATAACCCGAATTTCATCAATTTTGTTTCATGGTAACTAAGAAAAGTGCCCCGTACAGCGTACGGCGGACAGAAAGAAATATTTTAATTGGTTTATTATTTTCAATAACGAACCATTGGAATCGAGCATGAAAAAAAAAATTCTTACCCCCCCTCAAAATTTGATTGTTTACGTTTCAAGGTTTTTAGAATCCAAAACTGCGATAAAAATATGTCTGTCTGTCCGCCGTACGCCATACGGGGCACTTTTCTTAGTTACCATGAAACAAAATTGATGAAATTCGGGTTATAGGTTCCGTTTGGGGTCTAGTTGGTCCTCGAAGCTCGACGTTACTTTCAGTCATCTCTAGGGGGTTCAAAATAGGGGTTGAAATTTTCAAAACGCCTATACCTTTTTTTTACGTGAATGTGTTTACGGTTTTAAATAGTTCTTGAACTTACGAGTTTTAGCGAATTTTCAAAGAAAATGAAGCTATTGCAATGGCTTCGAAATTTAAATAATATAAATTTTTGGAAATTTTCTTCATAGAAATCCGTTTCAGACCATTCTAAAACGATTCCTGAAATTTAACACTTTTTTATATGTATATATATATATATATTTATATATATATTTATTTATATATGTGTCACTCCAGACGATAACTCTCGATAGAATTGAGATAAACAGCTCAAATTTGCACAAAAAATCTATCTTGGCAATCGAAAGGCTAAGTTCGAAGATGGGCGAAATTGGCCTACTCTAAGGAGGGTTTTGGCGCATTTAAAGTGCGCAAAAATTACCCAAAAATCCCCAAAATGTTATTTTCCAACAAGTGACCCCTCATTTTAAAGGTTTTTGCACGCTGAACACGATGGTGGAATCGGATTTTAGATATCTTGATCCGTTCTCAAATTAGAGCATTTAAAGTGCGCAAAAATTACCTAAAAATCCCCAAAATGTTATTTTCTAACAAGTGACCCCTCATTTTAAAGGTTTTTGCACGCTGAACACGATGGTGGAATCGGATTTTAGATATCTTGATCCGTTCTTAAATTAGAGCATTTAAAGTGCGCAAAAATTACCCAAAAATCCCCAAAATGTTATTTTCCAACAAGTGACCCCTCATTTTAAAGGTTTTTGCACGCTGAACACGATGGTGGAATCGGATTTTAGATATCTTGATCCGTTCTCAAATTAGAGCATTTAAAGTGCGCAAAAATTACCCAAAAATCCCCAAAATGTTATTTTCTAACAAGTGACCCCTCATTTTAAAGGTTTTTGCACGCTGAACACGATAGTGAAATCGGATTTTAGATATCTAAATCCGTTCTTAAATTAGAGCATTTAAAGTGCGCAAAAATTACCCAAAACTAGGATAATCTTTAAACTCTTACCCCCACCCCCTTAGAGTGGTCAGATTGAAAAATGTGAGAAGTATTAATTGAAGACGAGAGTTCGAAGCAAAAAAGGGGGAGGCAAACGATTAGTACAACTCCTTGAATTTACCCACAGCGATCAAATAAATAAGCACTTAGTACAATTACGTAATAAACAAACGGTAGAATCAGGATGGACAAAACGTACAAATTAAAATAAATACGAAGAGAATATACATAGAAAACCAAATTTTAGACCGAAGTTTTCCTTTATTCAAAACCATAGCCATTAATTCGAATATTTCTTTGAAAATTCGCTCATTAAGTCATGCTGCATGACTGATTTTTTTAAGACCACCCGGAGCACCTTACGTCCAGCCGTTCGTTCACAGTAAGGCCCGGATTTTGTTGATAGGTACTTTTGCAACTTGAACAACCGTTGAAGTATTATTGATGGGTAAATTATTACATAATGGCAAATTATTACACAATGACAAATTATTACACAACGGAAAATTATTAGTACACAACGGCAAATTATTACACAACGGCTAATCTACCAAGAAGGGGCTGGATTTTGTTGATAGGTAGTTTTGCAACTTGAAAAACCGTTGAAGTATTATTGATGGGCAAATTATTACACAACGGTTCATTATACTATCTCCGTAGAAGTGGAACCTATACAGGTAAATTATTATACAACGGTTTAGGGAGGTACCTAGTAACGAGTACGGGGTTAGGTACTAACCTACGGAGGTCCGCGATCTACATAATATTTGTAGAATAGTAGGTACATAATGTTAGAGAAGGGTTATCTATACGGAGACCTGTGATCTGTAACAGAAGGGTATTCTGTACAAATAATAAACGTTGTGCAGGGATTTGCAGCGTTTTACAGTTTTGGATTCTACATACCTTAAAACGTAAACCATCAAATTTTGAGGGGGGATAAGAATTTTTTTTTCATGCTCGATTCCAATGGTTCATTATTGAAAATAATAAACCAAAATGTAAAAAAATCATACCAACGGCATGGTTTTGAACTGGAACGCTCAAAGGCATTTTCATGAATTTCGTCACTTTTGTTGTAAAGATGAATTTGCAATAAACCGCCGATTAAAAGTAGAAAGAACATTGGAAATCCATACTGTAACGATTCACTACGTACGTACGACAAGTTATATCATGAGACCACAGGTGATACCTATGTTGACAATACGAAATTAGAAAAATACACTTTCTTCTTGGAATAATTCCAATTATTGCAATTCACGTTTCTTTAATATAATATCTGTAGGATATTACATACATTCCAAATAAAAGGAATCAAATCGGTCCTGGATGACTAGCTGTTGAATTTCACAGTACCTACATATTGCCAACGGTTGCAAGTAGCATCGAAGAGCAATCAACAGATTAATATGCAACATTTCAACGAACCTCCGCTTTCGACAGCTTGGTTGTAGGAATCATTGTGAACCCAGGCGTTGGCCTGGGTGGCCCCTGTCCTCCTTGAAGGGAAGTTTTCCGTAGCTTTTTGCACAATTTGTTTCCGCACGTTCGACAGGTTGTAGAACAGCCCCTCCTGATATTGGGGATGGAGCGTTATGAAGTCTTCTTGAACCTGAAAGTAGGTATGGTCAATAAATAAACTGGGAACGAGAAGGGAAAGTGTACGTAACGGCTTCTCTAGCGCGCTATGTATCCATCTGCGCCTTTCCCGCCACTTGGGATAACGGTTAATTTAACCCCAAACATTGCCAGGTAGTCGCACCCCCCCCCCCCCCCCCTCCCCCCAACAACATCAACATCAACCTGAATAACAACTAGAAAGTCATCAACAAATCCGTACCTACCACATTTTTGAAATTTAATTTACCTAATTTTTTTTTAAATGTTACCCACTTTCTCATTAGTTTTGCCAGGAACTTTACTGTCATTTGAACTGTAAATTCACATTCTAGCAACCAAAATTCACGAAGAAATGATTGAATTGTGGCAAGATATCTACTTCAGTTTTCATGAAATAATCTTGAACAAGGTGAAGGAAATGTTTGGTAATAGTAGGTAAACCAGAAAATGTTGAATTCTCGATGAACTTGCCGTGTTTTGACGATTTGGTGGGGTATTTTCATATGATTTTCTCGATTGCCTCTTCAGGTAGATGCCAACTTATGAGCAAGTCACGCACTTCACCAGCCTGGGACATTGCTACAAACAAAAACCACACCGGGCGTATATATGGTGCAATACTCACAATGTTTAACTGGTTTATGGAGGTTTGGAAACTCGCAAAGACAACACACAACCAACTCGTTACCACTGACTGGAATCTGGTGTGAATGGAATGCATGGAAGACCGACACGACTTGCACAAATGCTGAGAATGCACTGATACTGGTTGGGAGCGCTTGCTCATTATATAGGGTCATTCCCCTCCTCCGCCTAAGTTGATAGAGGTATGATTGTGTGCAGGCTCGTACTCTATCAAAACACTATAAGAAAACTATCACAGTATAGGGTATTGAAAGTGTGCAACTCAGTGCACTATTATCATCCATAAGAACACTCTTCAGAGTATTTTTGTAGAAATAGATTTATCTCTCACTTACCTCATCCATTGCCACACTACTGGATCACGTGAGGGAAATCTTCATTGGAGTGGCACAAAAATGAGAAGGAAATCATGAACACAAATTTCAACACTTTTCACATTAGCAAACGCTGACTCAGATCCATCCCGACTTTATATGGTCGGGGCGTCAGTTTATCTATATTTTCCAGACCATAAATAAATGTAGTTATGCTTCCTGAAATCACCTTCAAGCACATATATGTCCATATTTTTATAGGAATATCAAGTGTTCCACTCAAAACCACCAAAACCTACCAATATAGCAATACAAAAATTCGATGTTCAGATATAAATTATCAGATCCAAAAGAAACTCTTTCAAACACTATCAACCGAAGGCTATCAAAACCCCATCAGGTCACTATGAGATCTCCATCAAAACACTATCAACAACCTATCAGAACGCTATCAGGCAATGGTGTATCTATCAAAAACCTACCACAAGTTATCCTGTGATAGACCAGCACTACAGGATTTTTGATAGAGACACCCCTTCATCTATTACAATTTAAATTTTACAACATTTCTACCCAATTATTCGTACTTCTCAACACTTCTTCGACCATATTATGCACATACAGATTTGAAAAATGGGAAATAATAATACATTTCACATTTTCAAACTTTTTTAAACAATATCCGCTTCCCTAATCCGCTCAAACTGTTCTCTCTTCTCAATATTAATTGTTCAGGTCCACTTGTTTTCAATGGCCATGCACTGGAGAGTTAGGCTCCCATAATTGTCCATCAAATAAGCTATATATAAATAAACTTCATTCAACAATCTGGGTTCTAACTTGAGCAACTTTGGTAGATATAATGTCCTGCTCAGATAGTTCTCTCACCTCAACATTCATTGTTCAGTTTCACTTGTTTTCGACGCCCAACCACTGGGGAGTTAGTACATCATTATTATCAATCAAATAAACAATAAATAAACTTATTTACGCTACTTATCACCTTCGAGCAGACATGTCCGTATTTCTGTAGGAATGTGAAGTGTTTCATTCCAAACCACCAAAACCCATAACCTCCTCACTGTGATATTGAATTGATTACAAAAATTTGATATTAGGATATAAATTAGCAAATCCGAAAGTTACTCTTTCAAACACTATCAACCGAAGGCTATCAAAACCCTATAAGTTCACTATGAGTTCTCCATCAGAAGACTATCAACAACCTATCAGAACACTATCAGGCAATGGCGTATCTATCAAAAACCTATCACAAATTATCCTGTGATAGACCAGCACTACAGGATTTTTGATAGAGACACCCCTTCATCTATTACACTTTAAATTTTACAACATCTCTAACCCATTTTTCGTACTTCTCAACACTTCTTCGACCATATTATGCACATACAGATTTGAAAAATGGGAAATAATAATACATTTCACATTTTCAAACTCTTTTAAACAATATCCGCTTCCCTAATCCGCTCAAACTGTTCTCTCTTCTCAATATTAATTGTTCAGGTCCACTTGTTTTCAATGGCCATGCACTGGAGAGTTAGGCTCCCATAATTGTCCATCAAATAAGCTATATATAAATAAACTTCATTCAACAATCTGGGTTCTAACTTGAGCAACTTTGGTAGATATAATGTCCTGCTCAGATAGTTCTCTCACCTCAACATTCATTGTTCAGTTTCACTTGTTTTCGACGCCCAACCACTGGGGAGTTAGTACATCATTATTATCAATCAAATAAACAATAAATAAACTTATTTACGCTACTTATCACCTTCGAGCAGACATGTCCGTATTTCTGTAGGAATGTGAAGTGTTTCATTCCAAACCACCAAAACCCATAACCTCCTCACTGTGATATTGAATTGATTACAAAAATTTGATATTAGGATATAAATTAGCAAATCCGAAAGTTACTATTTCAAACACTATCAACCGAAGACTATCAAAACCCTATCAGTTCACTATGAGTTCTCCATCAAAAGACTATCAAAAACCTATCAGAACGCTATCAGGCAATGGTGTATCTATCAAAAACCTATCATGAGTTATCTTGTTATAGACCAGCACTACAGGATTTTTGATAGAGACACCCCTTCATGCATTACAGTTTAAATTTTACAACATCTCTACCCGATTTTTCGTACTTCTCAACACTTCTTCGACCATATTATGCACATACAGATTTGAAAAATGGGAAATAATAATACATTTCACATTTTCAAACTTTTTTAAACAATATCCGCTTCCCTAATCCGCTCAAACTGTTCTCTCTTCTCAATATTAATTGTTCAGGTCCACTTGTTTTCAATGGCCATGCACTGGAGAGTTAGGCTCCCATAATTTTCCATCAAATAAGCTATATATAAATAAACTTCTTTCGACAATCTGGGTTCCAACTTGAGCAACTTTGGTAGATAATGTCCTGCTCAGATAGTTCTCTCACCTCAACATTCATTGCTCAGTTTCACTTGTTTCCGACGCCCTACCACTGGGGAGTTAGTACATCATTATTATCAATCAAATAAACAATAAATAAACTTATTTACGCTACTTATCACCTTCGAGCAGATATGTCCGTATTTCTGTAGGAATATGAAGTGTTTCATTCCAAACCACCAAAACCCAAAACCTCCTCACTGTGATATTGAATTGATTGCAAAAATTTGATATTAGGATATAAATTAGCAAATCCGAAAGATACTCTTTCAAACACTATCAACCAAAGGCTATCAAAACCCTATAAGTTCACTATGAGTTCTCCATCAAAAGACTATCAACAACCTATCAGAACACTATCAGGCAATGGCGTATCTATCAAAAACCTATCACAAGTAATCCTGTGATAGACCAGCACTACAGGATTTTTTATAGAGGCACCCCTTTTTATAATGAATTTTAAATTTTACATACCTCCACCCTGTTTGTCATACTTTAACGCTTTCTCAACCAAGTTATGGACATACAGATTGGTTTCAACTTTCTTTAATCTTTCGGGATTGTTAGGGGTAGGACTGGTTCCAAACCATTGAAATGTTCCTAAACCTTCATTTGATGATACCTGGAGTGCAAAACTTATATTCGGATATAAATTTGCAAATCCGAAAGAAACTCTTTCTAACACTATCAAGCGAGGGGTATCAAAACCCTATCAGTTCACTATGAGTTCTCCATCAAAACACTATCAACAACCTATCAGAACGCTACCAGCCAATGGCATATCTATCTGAAACCTACCACAAGTTATCCTGTGATAGACCAGCACTACAGGATTTTTGATAGAGACATCCCTTCATATTATAAAATTTAAATTTTACAAACCTCTACTCTGTTTTTCATACTTTCATGCTTTCTCGACCAGATTATAGACAGACAAACTGGTTTCAACTGACTTCTCTCAACTGGCTAGGATTGGTTCCAAACCATTGAAATGTACCTAAACCTTCATGTGATGATACCTTGAGTACGAAATTTGATATTCGGATATAAATTACCAAATATGAACTATACTCTTTCAAACACTATCAACCAAAGGCTATCAAAGCCCTATGAGTTCACTATGAGTGCTCCATCAAACAACTATCAACAACCTATCAGAACACTATCAGCCAATTGCGTATCTAACAATAACCTATCACACCTAATGCTGTGATAGACACATATCATTCTATAAATTAAAGTTCGTGCCTATCAAAAACCTATACCATTACTATCACAGGTTTCGGTATTTGAAAATGTCAAATTGGCTTTTTGTACGTATGTACGTACCCATTTTTAATTGTTGAGGAGTATTCGACTCATCATTCCAATGATGGAATCCGACGACTTCCTAAGAATGGGCTTTGCAGATATTACAGGTGGTACCTCAGGTACTGCGGCATTCCCCTGCATAGTCAGCTGAATAACTGCTGTCCAGTGCAGGAAGGTATTAGTCCAGAAGGAGACCTATCCTTTATCTGCTAATCTGATTTTGGGCAAAAGCATTGTAATAGCATTTTTATAGTGTTACAATATATCGTACCTACCTACCAAAACTGCATCCTGTGAATGCATACAGGCTGTGCAATGTGCAGTGAAAGGAATAATGTAGTCCCTGTTTTCATTGGATAGAATCATATACGTTATAGTGTTCTCATGGTTGTCTGACAAGCTGACAGAACACTGACGCACTCTTCTCTGCAACATTTATAGCATGAAGGCTGTTGATTTTCATCAAACGGAATAGTTCTATATTCTCCACTGAAGACAATGTTTTAAAAAGGCTGATCTTTTAATAGGATGAAGTATTCCCATCTATAATTTTCGAATGGCGATAGTGTTTTCATGGTATGTATGACCATCATTTTGGTAGTTCGAAATATTTCCATCTATCATCTTCCAATAGAGATAGTGTTTTCATGGTATCAGAGCTGATCATTTGATAGTATGAAATATTTTCATCTATCATTCTCATCTAATGATAGCGTTTTGATAGTAACCATGTTGAGCTTTTAATAGAAGTGAAAAATGCCATCTACCATACTCATCCAATGATAGCCTTTTGATAGAACTGTATCTATAAAAACGCTATTACAACGCTATCATTACCCTATAAGAACACTATCTCCTTCTTCACTAGTCTCAAAAAAAAAATCCCCCCCCCCCCCCCATTGGAGGAGTAGGGATTTTTACAGTGCCACATTTATAGCATGAAGGCTGTTGATTTCATCAAATGGAATATTTCTATCATCCTTCACTGAAGGTAATGTTCTAAAAAGGCTGATCATTTAATAGGGTGAAATGTTCCTATCTATATTTTCCAATGATAGATGATTTCTATGATTTTCCAATCATTTTGATAGTTTGGTATATTCCTATCTATCGTCTTCCAACTAGGGTAGTGTTTTCATGGTATCAAAGCTGATCACTGTGAAATATTTTCATCTATCATTCTCATCTAATGATAGCGTATGTTGAGCTTTTGATAGAGGTGAAAAATTCCATCTATCACACTCATCCAGTGATAGGTAGCCTTTTCATAGTAACCAGGTAGAGATTTTGATAGATATGAAAAATTCCCTCTATCATTCTCATCCTACGATAGCCTTTTGATAGTAACCAGGTTGAGCTTCTGATAGAGGTGAAAAATTTTATCTATCATTCTCACCCAATGATAGCCTTTCGATAGTTCTTCAGAAAGAGATGAAAAATGCTATCTATCACTCTCATTGCATGATAGTTTTTCGATGGTGTATTTGCCGCATTTTTGATAAAGATGAAAAGTGCTGTCTATCATTCTTTATGAGTGAAAGATTTTTGATAGTGAACAGGCCGCATTCTTGAGAGACGTGAAAGATGCTATCTATCATTCTCATCATGTGATAGTCTTTTGATAGTGATCAGGCCGCAATTTTGATAGAGTTTTTTCTTTCACTCTTTCACTGCCACATTTTGATAGGTTTCTGATAGGTCAGATATATCGGATTGATAGGTATCTGATAGAATGGGATGTCAACCACTATCACTTAAGGATGTTTCATCCATGTTGATAGACTTTTGATAGCATGCAAAACCAAGTGATAGGTTCCCGATAGATGAGTTTTGTCATGTGATAGTTATCTGATAGGTGCCTCATAGTTGTCTGATAGTGTGCCACTTGAGGGCAAACTGGGCCACGGAGGAGGAACCCTTTGATAGGGAACTGATAGGAAACCGATAGTGGGTATGTTCATCTATCACTGAGATAGTGTGCAGTGATAGTGTATTTTTCTCAGTGGAGAAGGTGGGAATATTTCAGTAAGAGTGAATATATATATATGAGCCGTGGACCTGTTCAGACATCAGTATTCATTCGTTATTGTGTTCAAGATGAGATTCCTGGTAAGTGGATGACCGTTTCAAACGTGACTGAAAACGGTTGAAGACTGTAGAAAACATTATTGCTTGTACTTAATTAGCAAATTTCACGTTTTTCTTCTATTCAACATCACTTTTCCTCCTCTGTTGATAAAGCTTCTCCTAGATTAAGTCTTACCAGTAAATAAAACGCTGCGAATCCCTGCACAACGGTTTATTATTTTGTACTGAATACCCTCCTGTTACAGATCACAGGTCTCCGTATAGATAACCCTTCTATACAACATATGTACTATTCTACACATATTATGTAGATCGCGGACCCTCCATAGGTTAGTACCTAACCCCATACTCGTTACTAGGTACCTACCTAAACCGTTGTGTAATAGTTTACCTGTATAGTTTCCCCTGCTACGGATATAGAATAATGAACCGTTGTGTAATAATTTGCCCATCAATAATACATCAACGGTTGTTCAAGTTGCAAAAGTACCTATCAACAAAATCCAGCCCCTTCTTGGTAGATGAGCCGTTGTGTAATAATTTACAGTTGTGTAATAATGTGCCATTGTGTAATAATTTACCCATCAATAATACTTCAACGGTTGTTACAGTTGCAAAAGTACCTATCAACAAAATCCAGCCCCTTCTGGGTAGATGAGCTGTTGTGTAATAATTTATCGTTCTGTAATAATTTACAGTTGTGTAATAATTTACCGTTGTGTAATAATTTGCCGTTGTGTAATAATTTACCGTTGTGTAATAATTTACCCATCAATAATACTTCAATGTTTGTTCAAGTTTCACAAGTAGGTACCTACCAACAAAATCCAATAGTCTATCACTTAACAAATGAAATAATATCGCAGAACAAACAACTCGACTTCATACAGCCATCCTTGATTATAATCAGGTGCTCCTTAATGATGAAATCCCGGCCGGATTTATACCGTTTGATTCACGATCGTGTTGACGAAGCTTTCTTGTGCACACGAACGGCTGGACGTACCAGCTCCGGGTGGTCTCAAAAAATTGTTTAGCTCAAGAAAAATTTAATATCGTAAAAAAAACCATACCCTTCAATCGAAAGTTGTTGAGATACGGCGTTCTGAAAATTTCAACCCCTATTTTGAACCCCTTAGAGATGACTGACAGTAACGTCGAGCTTCGAGGACCAACTAGACCCCGAACGGAACCTATAACCCGAATTTCCTCAATTTTGTTTCATGGTAACTAAGAAAAGTGGCCCGTACGGCGGACAGACAGAAATATTTTTATTGCAGTTTTGGATTCTACATACCTTGAAACGTAAACCATCAAATTTTGAGGGGGGGTAAGAATTTTTTTTTCTTGCTCGATTCCAATGGTTCATTATTGAAAATAATAAACCAAAATTCTTGTAGAATTAATGAAATAAATAGCCGATCGTAACGCATCATGTATACCTAGTAATAAACTATTGTCAGATGTTCACTTCACAACATCCCATCATATAGTGACCCACATAGAATTATATAATGTTCTCCAGAAAACGAGCTAGGTCAATACTACCAAAAGGATTTAATACAAAAAAATCCATTTGCACGGGAGAAGGAAGGTTTGCACAGTGCCGGAATCAATTTTAATTGAAAGAACTATTCAACTAATAGTAAAATGTTTCCCTAGTAAAAATATTTCCCCAGCGAACATTTTTACTGAAAAAAGTTTTTCCCTGAGAAAAACATATTATTTTACTTTTAATGGAATGCCTACTTCTTTTAATCGAACTTCATTGGCTAGTTACCGGTAACAACCAATACGCTGGTTCTGTTAATGGTATCAGAAATAACCATGAAGCTGTCAATGTAAAAAGATGTGGTATCCCCCAAAAAACCACCCAACTGTAAAAAATTACTCGTGTTAATGGATAGCAATCCCTTTTCATCAAGCTCCCGGCCAAAAGACGTTGAAAGAAATAGCGAGACGGTGGGGAGGGGCATGGATAACAACCTTTTTTGCAGCTGAGGTGGTTTTCTTGGCGGATAAATTTTTACAACAGGGTTGTTTTGTTTAGGGGTGGGGGGGGGGATAAGAAATAGAGAAATTTAAAATATATTTTGAAATGTTTAAATACTGAGAACGACCGTAAGTTAGGGAGAGAGGAGGAAAAAATTGATTTATCAATTTTATCACTTTTGAAAAAATAATATACCTATATAATATTATGTACTCCTTAATTGACGATAGCTTACAACTTTCAAAAGCCTATTTTCCAAGAATAAAAAAAATAGGGTACTCAGTTGGAAAAACAACAGTGGTTTGAAAACTTGAACCTAACCAACAATTTCATCAAATTCCAATTCTGGATTCATATTCTAAACGATAAATCAAAAAGTTACATCTCACGGTTTTCTGTGTCGGCCCTTAAGAATAGAAACAGGAATCAGGCTTAATTGAGACATCCTGTATACAATCATGAATCGATGACTTCCATTTCAAATAGGGTCTGAATTTCCCATTTCGGAACACCTACATGTGGAAGAAGCCAACAAGTGGGTGGAAAGATGCACGAGACGTCGGCGATATTTTTTTGTTATGGAAAATAGGTTCTAATGTGAGAAATATAATGTCATGTTAAATATGTTTAATCTCGAACGATTTAACCTAGGTAATTTTGTTACAGATTACATTCGTCGGTCTTTTGGGGGTAACAAATTGCTTAGAATGGAACCCTCTACAACAAGTTCAAGATACGCCTGAAGTTGCAGCGGCAAAAGCAGCTCATTTAGCGGTACTCTCCAAGGCAAAAGAAAAGGCACGAGAAAAAGCCAGGTATAGGCAGGACGGAACATGGATTCAGGGAAAGAACTCGTTGAAGGAAAGTCATGAAGAAGCCTGGAAAAGGGGCTGGAAGGACGTCGGCACTTGGGGTGGTGCTATACCAGATGTGGGGAGCCAGAATGACGATGGTTCCTGGAAAGGTGACGACTCGTGGAAAAATTACGATGACGGATCTTGGGAGCAAGATGATAAAACGACGGAGAAACCCAAACTTGAACAAACGTGGGATGGAAACGAGAGGTGGACTGGTCCTGTAGCTTTACCACCAGGCTACGACGAAACCGGTGCTCCCCTCCCAGTAGAAGACACGCCGGAAGTTGCTGCTGCGAAAGCCAAACACCTTTTGCTGTACGCCAAAGCAGTCTCTAGAAGTCAATCCGCAAGTCCACTGGCGCCGAACGCTACACCGATACAACAAAACCACCAGCAACACAAAAACAACGCTATTTTCACGTCTTCGGTTAAGCCGAAAGCTCGGCCACCTCCGGGACGTTCAGCTCCACCTCCAAATCTTCCTGCTCCTGTGTGGGAGACTAACGGTGAAGTACAAGATACTCCTGAAGTAGCCGCAGCGAAGGCTGCGCACTACGCAGCTCACGCCAGGAGACGCTCATGACTTTCTTCTACGTCTTACTCACTCGGCATTATACCATCTAGTCTTTCTCACTCATTGTGTAAGCAAATAAAAATGTTAAACATAATTGGTATCGTTAGTTTATTCGCCTGAGAATAATATTCAATTCGACACCGTGTGAAATTTCGTTCATGATTCTAAAATCTTATTTACATACTCTGCGGGGGAACTATTCATTTAGTCGATCCTTCGTCCGATTCCATTTCCCTGGGGACTGTTCAGATCGGGTTCAACTCACAGAGCAGTGCTGTCCTAGAGGCTAGGTTCCGCAGTAACTACTCTGAGCTGTTCATCACTGTGATCTTGAAAGTTACATAGCGTTACAAGAAAGTAAGGCATAGAGTTGTGCATGTTGGGGGTTTCCTTAGGAACTCTTCCTGAAAATTATGGAAAAGTCAACCATAATTTTCACCCCTTACAGACTGTAACGCCAAGCTTCGAGGACATGACAATAATTCAATGACATAATTCGATTATTCGGATAACGAAACTTTGGTTTGATTCACTATTAAAGATCAAGTAAGTAAACCTGTTCATGGAAGTACTTAAAGGCTGTCTAAATTTACATTTTAGGTTCACACGAATTTTTGCACTTCTAAAAGTGTACATTAGATCCAACCTCAATATACCAGGAATCCTGGCATCAGATACGAATCTAAATGGGTAGCAGACGCTGTTTTTCATATTAGTATTCTGTACGTACAAATTTGTATTCCCTTATCTGGTCAAAGGACAGATACGGGTTATTTTTGGGTATCAGAAATCATTTTTCTACGTACTGGCTGATTTCATACTATTATTAGGTGGGATGCGGTTAGGTTTAAAAATGGATAGTTAGTATTAAAATGAATGGTTTTTAACAATCATATAAAACCAAAAGTAACCCATGTATCGGCAAATTTCGAATTGAACCTAAAGGTGGCTTTTCACGGTGTCACGGTTTCATCGTCCTGTATGTGTGCTCACCTTTTCGTTGCATATGGTATCGTAGTGAGTCGACTCCGGACGGCTGACAGAAGACTCTGATTACTCAACGTAAAACGAATGAGCTTCTAATGCCACACTCCGAATTCCTGACGTTCCAGTGACTGAGTAAGTTACTAAGTCGTACCTATATTATGATATTTGCGTTCATAGTTGAAAGAAATTTACTCATTCGACAGCAAGTTACTGTTTGAGGGCGCCAGGGATTTTACTTCTCTATCCCCCCCTCCCCTCCACCGACCACTATTTGTATACCTACGTCTCTGTGTCAGACAAGGAGGACTAGTTGCGGTGCTGGTTTGAATATTGATCAAATCCATTGCCGCCAGAGAAAATTAATTCGCCTACAAGGCCAACCTGTTGATTTCAGTTAGGTAGTTTACTGGCTTAACTTCCGACACTGATGCAACGTCTCTGGGCTGTTTCGGTGCGGAAGTTACCTCCTCTAATTCAGGTTTTATGAAACTTTTATCACGAGCTTCAGTAATATTATTAGAGGACCAGCACACGTGGAGCGTATGATGCCTTCACAACCTGATAAAGGGTAAATTAATTTTCGTGCATAATAATTATTTTGCAGTGCTGTTAGAAGGTTTTTCGGTGTATGACCAGCAGAGAAACGTTACGAGGGCGTTAAAACAGCGCACTTGGGCCAATTTTTCTCTGATTCAACTCGCAATGCTGTAATCTGGCATCAAACCTTTCTGGTTCAACTGGCTGACAATGTGGGGAGCCACCTCGATCCCTGAGTGCAGTGCCGAATTTTGAGTATTTCGACTGTGCTTCTGTTCCGCGAACAACTACCCCACTCCGAAGGTTATTTTGACTTGAAATTTGAAGGTACATTTTGACCATTAGAATTAGCTGTGTAGTTTTTCGTGCCACGACGGCCCCAGGGGGTGGCTCACGGTACCAGCTATGGTATCGCTAACAGTAATAAACGGCTTATTAACTTTAGTTTTTTCGTTGTTAAGGTCTTAAGGGCCCAGCAGTGGCACCAGTAAGGAAAATACACGATTGAAATTACCTTGTCTGGATTTCAGAATTCCAAACGTTTAGTTCAACTTTATAACATAGGTAGTTGTCAAGTTATTAATGAGTGACACTAATATTTGGTATAGTTTTTTCTGGGCATACATTGGATTCCAGGTCAGCGGACTCCTTAGTTTATGTTGCTCAACAACATGTGATACTATATACACGAATAAGAAGAACACACTAGGTAATAAATATAATATATGATACTAGGACTTGAGCAGCGAATATCTTTTATAAGTCGTAGTTCGGGAATACCGTTAGGGTAGGTAATTATAAATAATAGCTCATGGAGAATAGCAGTCCTAGGCTGACCACTACTACACCTGCCGTATATCAAGGTTAGTGTTGCCGGGCGTGTCCGTAGCTTGAGTGGTAGTAGCCATTCCTAGCTGTGTCGGTCTTTCATTGCCAACCGTTAGAGGCTATCAGGTGACATTTCCACCCACTTGAGCTCGAGTTTTCTTCGTCTATGTGAATATATAAACGTCCTAAGATCTTAATTCTACTTGTGAATCACGGATTAAGGGCGCCAAAAGCAAAGGTTGAGAAAATGAATAAAAATAGAGGCATGGCATTGGAAAGTGAAAATATGTGATTCTTCAAAGATTGCCGTGATATCATAATCATTTCGTGAAACGTTGAGCATCTGTAAACGTTGAGAGAAAGATGAAAGGAATCGTCCAGAGTAAGTAAGCCTCCAGTTCTTCAGTAACTGTGACAGCGGAGACATGCGCCGATTGAAGAGGACCAAGTCGTTGGATCTTGTCACGACCCACACCAGTGTAAGGTGTAAAGGTTAGTTTTCTACACGTAAAAATTCTTTTTCCAGCCCACGTAACCAACAAAAAAACGTTATATCTCCGACATTTTACGCAGGCGTTCAATCTACAGGCACTATTAATCCATGCACTGACTGCCTTGTACACCTACTGGAGACCTCACCCATTAATCACAATAAGATGGGAATACCCTACTCAACTCTTTTGAATAGCAATTGTTACAGCTGATGAAACTTGCTACTAAATG
Source organism: Leptopterna dolabrata (assembly GCA_954871275.1). Lineage (NCBI taxonomy): Eukaryota > Metazoa > Arthropoda > Insecta > Hemiptera > Miridae > Leptopterna > Leptopterna dolabrata. Next base: position 19,642 of record CATPAC010000279.1, on the reverse strand, counting down.
AACTTTTGATGGTTAAACCTTCTACCAACAAACTTGTACCACAACTGGAGGATTTGCCGATGGTGCAAAGATCTGGAATCCATAGGAGGTCAGGATGAAAACGATCAGAGGAGTCATAATTGATTCATCCTGATCTCCTATGAACTTGTACCAAATTATTCATTCAGTAAGAGGATCGAAAAGATTCATTCATTTTGCAAAAGGTTTAAGTTATTTGGTGAGAGTTATTTGGTTCAACTGGTAAACGTAAAACAGTTGTATGATCAGCAAGTCTCAGACAAAAAAGACTGTGATAAAATGATCTGCAACGCTTTAGGCAAAAGAAGTTTGCGCGAATCTTGCAAACTAGAGGGAAGTTGATGAAGTTTACGTGGAACAGGGGGTATTTGCATCAAACCTCACGTAACCTCCAAATAATGTTACGTTTCATAGTAATTTATGAATGCCTTTAGATAAAATACAGGAGTTTGCGTTCTAATGATATTCATTACCTCATGTTTATTTTCTGGGTGCATATAAGCTTTCTTACGTAGGTACTAGGTATTGGTTAATGTTATTCAGCAGTGACTTAGGTAGCGTTTAACGTTGGAATGTATTATTAATGGTAAAATGATGCCTTGCTCCACCTCAGTTCATTAATAATCTTGACTATACGGAGCAACTTGAATGTAAGTTGATAGGTGGCTTGCTCCTCCTGCACCATTCGGTTGAATAGGCCTGAAATCATGCTGCGGAACATAACGGTAGCTCGGAGATGCTTGGTTGGAAGAGATGGGCCATTCGCGGTGAACTCTGGGATCGAGCGCTCTCCCTTGATGAAGGTCTGTTCCCTGCACCCGTTCGGTCACTTGAGGTGCGGACCTGGATTGATACCTCCCTTCGTGCTCTGGCGGAAAGACCACAGGACCAGTCCATTGGGGGTTAGGCACACGAGAAGCGTAGTGGGTAGGAGACCAGAGCTGATGAGAGTCCTGGGGCTGCCATAACGTCCGGTGTCCGTAAGACGATTGTCTCCCATGAAGTTCTCTTTGGGAAATCTGCTGGGCCATTGTGGCTCCCATAAGCATAACTAAAACGACCTGGAACAAATAATCGTCATCGAACTGAATCAGAAGCCGCAACTGTAGAAAATCGGAACTTCGATATTTTACGGTTGTGGGGAATGTGGAGGAAGAAAAGTGGGGTGGTTGAGAACGAGTGTGAGTCTTTCTTGCTCTTAGCCTATGTGATCTTGAGTTGTAATAGCTCCAAGCGCTTAAGGGGGCGCAGACCCTGTTTTTTGTCAGTTTCTTCACGTTTTCTCTGGCTGTGGTTAACTTACAGTTCTGGGGAAGGTCTTAATACGCATTATATTAATCCGTGAATAGAGTTAGGGTCATAGCTCTAAATGATTCCTGAAATTTCCGAAAATTCAAATTCAAAAATGTAGTTTAAAAAACTTTTTCTTGAATGTTTGTGTTTTACGACATTTTCGGAGAGATAATAAAGTTGATAATCCAAGAATCAAAATTTTGTTATGTAAAATAAGAAAGAAAACGTGAAGAAAAATTTTACGTATTTTGAAAAAAGGCTCGAGAAAGGGGGCGCCGCCTGTAGGCGCTCTCTGCGGGCAATGTGCCGAGTCTCTCCCCCTTCACACGCAGCCACCCTGCCCTGTCGCTTCGCTCGTCGTGTAGTCTAGTATAGTATCCATGGCATTATCAGTTCCAGAGGCTCTTTGCCTGGGAAGGAGGTAATTTTCAACGTTCTTGGTCGGAGGGGCAAGGGAGGAGGCGGTGTTGCCATATTCACCGAACGAATGGCATCGCTGTAACCCGCACAGTCTGCATCCCAGCTAAGCTTCAGAATATTAGTTCCCTGTTGAGCTGGCCTACCCTTCCACCCTTCCTTCCACATGCTCACCTACCTCAGCCTAATTACCGTCATAGTTTTCACATGATTGGATAAGTAATTTTTACAGTATTTTCCCAATTATGTTGGTTACCTACTTTCCTAATTAAAGCTACAATCCAATCAGCCATAATTTTATTATTCATAGTAGGTAGCTACCTACCTATTTACGGTACGTATTAATTACGTATATCAATTAAATGTTTCATAAACTGGATTAAATTTAGCAAAATCAATTTAAAAAAATAGGGGATGATTGTTTTAAGTGGGTAAACAATTATTTGAGAAATAATCCGCTAGGTAGATCGAAAGTTGACGCCACAATCACTAGGTGCATACCTGAATTCATTTGAGGAAGTATAGGCATGTACCTACTTAATTTTCTTATTTTTTAACTATTCTGCTCGAACTTCTTGTTCGTCACATAATATTATCTGAAAGCCTCGAAACTTACCTTGCCGGCTGAGTGGCGCAAGGTCAATCTCTGACCCATCCGGATTGTTGTAGGTACTATTATTTTTCTGTCTGGGGTACTTTTATGTTACGTAATAATTTAATTTTGAGAGGAGTTTTACTGGGCATTTATATATGTATGTAAATTTGACTGTTTATTTTTTATTTATGTAAATCAATGTGTGGCCAATGAATGTATCGACTGGACACAGATACCTACCTGTGTGAGACAAATAACTTAGGTACTCCCACACAGTGTGAGATTTGTAATTTTGTAATTTGTAATTTGTAATTAGTTAATTTATTAATACTTATGTATACTTCACTCAAAATTAGACATGACTTTTTTAAAGATTGATTACACACTGTCTAAAGTGTTCTACCTGTCATACTAATACAGAATCAATTCAAAGACAAATTATCCAACATGATTTCAAGTACCTACTTTTAATCATCATACCTTTCACTACCTACTTGAATTGAACGACAATAGGAAGAGGATTAGATAGTAACAAATAACTTTTCAGGTGTTTGTTTTATTCAATGACTGAAATGTAAACAAATAGAAAAGTAAATTGGAAAGCTCATGAATAATATTATACAGTTACACTGCTCACATTAGCTTTTATTTTATTTTATTGGACACTGAGTTAGTCTGGATCTAGGTAGGTATTCGGAAATCCATTTAGGTTCATGTTCATTTAAATCGGAGTTCAAACTCGCTTCTTGCTGTATATACGACTGGAGTTGTCAACTTCGGATATCTCGTCAATTCTGATCGTCTTCCTGAACAAAAATACACAGTAGCAAATTACAACAGGCATTTCTATAATATTAAATGTAAATGTAAATAAAGTGAATGTAATGTAAATAAAGTTTTCCTACATACACTTATTTCATGTATAGGTGCTATCTTCTATAATGTTAATAAATAATGTCAATGACCCCCAAAAATCCTAATTAGACCCCTGTTCTGTGTGAAAAGCAACTGAAATGGTATTTTTCTGCCTTCACTCACCCTTCCATGCCACTTTCAGTGATTTTATATAACAATTTTAGCAGTTTTTACCAATTTTTGACCCCTTAAAAACTCAAATTTGACCCCCTTCAAATTTTATAAAATTGCTTATCCTTTTGTTTGGCGATAAGAACATTTCGGCGAAATTTGGAATTTTTATCACGTAACCAAGGTCAGGTATCGTCTGGAGTGACACATAAATAAATGTATATAAATATAGGTATACATTTTTGTTAAAATCTAAGGATGAAATCAGGATGATCTGAAACGGATTCGTCTATAAAATAATTTCAAAAACATATGTTCTGAAAATTTTGGACCCATTGCAATACCTTCATTTTCCTTAAAAATTCGCGAACATTGTTGTGTGTATTTCATCAGTTTATCTTACCTAATGTTATCTGTAACATTTAGTGCTTCGTTAAATTTAATTTAAATTCAGCTTTCTTTGTAATTTCAAACCTTATTACCGAATTTTCAAAGAAAATAAAGCTATTGCTATGGGTAACATTTTCAGAACATGAATTTTTGAAATATTTTTATAGGCAAATCCGGTTCAGAGCATCCTAAGTTCATCCCTAGATTTTAGCAAAAATTTATTACGTAGATTTATGTGCCACTACAGATGATTTCTGTCCTTGGGTAGGCACATGGTAAAAATTCCAGATTTCTCCAAACCGTTGGTATTGCCAAACGAAAGGATGAGTTCGAAGATGAGCAATTTTCAAATTCCAAGGGAGTCAAATTGGAGTTTTTAGGGGCTAAATGTCGGCTAAAATTGCTATAAAAATCATTGGAAGTTGTACGGAAGGTTGAGTGAAGACAGAAAAATACCATTTCAGTTGTTTTTCACACAGAATAGGGGTCAGATTTTGATTTTTTGGGGTAAAAATTGGTATTAATGGTAAAATCAATATTAATTCACCTGACGTTGTGTGGGGTGGTTAATGACGACGGAGGTACTACCTCGATGATAAAACTATTTTTCTCAAAAGCAAGTGGGTCAAATTTGACGTTATTAGGGTCAAACATCGGTAAAAATGGGTAAAATCACGAAAAGTTATAATTTTAAGAAAAGTGGTATGGATTCTCGCTATATCATCTTTTTACACAATATCAGGAATATTTCTTTGAAAATTCGCTCTTATAGCCATGCTACGTGAAAGGATGTTTTTTCTATTTCCGATAACCCCCCCCCCCCCCCCACCCTTTTCAACACTACGCCACTGCGTATTATAAATCTGTGCTGATCTGGCAAAACGTGGTAGGTAAGTCCAATATAGATGATTTTACAGGAGAGCGTGTCAAAGTTTTGCAGGTTCAGAGAAGCGCATGAAGAATCTGGGGAATGTGATATTACAGCGAAATATTTGATCTGCTTCTAATAATAAAAAGTATTACCTGATTTTTACTCAAAGAAAGACCATTTGGTGGGAGACATCACTGTCTGCCAGACTCTGGATCGGATGTTGTTTGGACATGAACTGAGAACAGAAAATAACATAAAATCAGTAAATTTGGGTATACTGATTGCAATGAATTAGAAATATCAATGAAAACCTTAGAAATACATTTTAATCTATCGAGTATCTGCTTGGTGTTTTGACTGATAGATGTGAAGAGTTGGGAATTTACAGTATTTCTTAGGTTTTTATTGAGGTTTCCTAATCTACAAAACCAAAAAACCTTGGAAACACATCCATCTATATTAACCATGGAAACATTCTTTTTTTTTTTAAACTTATTGCAATTCAATTTTGACGTTCAGAGTAGGGTAGGTAGCTACCTAAAGATTTTTTTATTCATTGCTCATCGCAGATTGTATCTGCTTGATATTTTGACTGATTGAATTGAAAGAAACAGTAAAGGAACAGCCAACATTTCTGTAGATGTCCAACGGAATCATAACTACGGAGATTTAGCCGCAGGATATTTTACAATAACTTTCCAACGAAGGTTAAAGATTTTCGTGGAATGATGGGTTGAGTTTTACTCCCAAACTACGGAGAACGTAGGTACTAATTACGTGACAATCATTAGACTAACACAAAATCTGTATACTACTACTACTACATCTGAAAACTATTTCAATTTGTTGCTCTACACAGAAAACACTAAGGATTAATTAGGTACCTAATTATGTAAATCTGCGGTATCAACTTACTGTTCTGCGCCTCTTTTTTTCGCCTTTGTTACCGATGTTTCTCCTGGTCCACTTCTTCGGCGGTGGAGGCATACACTTTGATACACTCGACGGATATCACTACGAATGAACAATAGTATATACTGATACTAACGTGAATGAACCGCGTGAGAGAAGAAGGAGAACAAAGGAATGAACTAAAAACAACAGAGTATAACCTGTCGAGCGGAAAACTTGCAGAGGGAGAGGAGCACAGAAAACCCTACTATACTACGTAGAAGAAGAGAGGAGAAGCTCACGTACCTAATCACGAATGTTATAGTGTCCATAAGGCAATGGAATTGATAACTAAAAACTAACTGCGCACTTACAACAACCATCGAAATTCGGCAGGCGCCCCTACCGGTGGGCGCCAAATCTCCAAATCTCGCTGGGAATCTTCCCGCGGAAGCGATGTGGATGTGATGTTCAGCGCACTCTCGTGGTTGGGGGTGCTACTGGACTTCCCGTCCCGCGCCCCCTTAAGTTTAAGATAGATTTCAGCAACATTAGGAGTCTATTTTTTATTACCAACCAACTTTTTGGTAGGTAGGGCTCAATAACTAGTTTTCTCGATTACCTCACATTAAGTGATTATTCGGGGAACCCGAATTTTATCCTTGACATAATGACAGCCGACTGAAGTGATGGTAATGTTCCAAACTATTTAAGCAAGTTACTGTCCTCATTTGAGGAGTGCTTTGAGCACAAAGTAGCCCACAACAAGATGCTCTCAGCTCATGTTTGGTGTCATCTAAAATGCTAATATAATTTCAGGAAGGAAAAACAGCCTTTCAACTTGTTACTGAATTACTGAAAACATTCAAAATTTGATCACCTGACACTATGAAGGATCAGACTTCTTCTTCTTCGCAGTTCTAGGGCCCTTTTTCTGCCTTAAAACATTACGGTAAGATAATATACGTATCTTGTGAGTAGTTGAAATTAATATGACGAGGTGTGCAATTTTCTATTATCGTTCCCATCTGCCCCTAATCTCAGTACAGTCCACAAGACTTATTACGAAGTAGTAGGCAAAGCTACCATGAATTGTAATGATGAATAATGTATTAAGCCACAATTACACACGTAATGACCACAGAAAACATTTACCTATTTCCCGATTACAAAATCAGCAAACTTCCCACTCAAATAACATAAGTAGTAAAATTTTAGCTATCCTCTTTGATAAGTCTTTTCAGTGTGCTGCACAACAAGATTTGAAGAAATTCGGGGGATACCTATAATAATTATATCACGGAGGATCCGGCGGCTGTGATCCATTTTTATCTATGAAAATAATAATCAATGAATGAATGAATGAATGCTTCTATACTACGATCTGAAAGCTAGTAATACCGTATCCATGGTGTTTTAATAGGTAGCCAGGATGAAGTCCATTCGTCTATGCATAATAATATATTGCAATAACTAATAATTCAATTCAATTCAATTTATTTCACAATTTGTGCCTCAAGGGCAGGTTGTGGGGGTCAAGGGGAAGTATAATAAGAGCTGTAGTGTTCTGTAGATGTTCTTGGCATGTTCAGTATTGGTAAGGTGTTGTGGCGTAGTATGATTGTATTGTAGAAGCCATCTAACGATGTGAAAAAAACACAACAAAAACGCTGCAAATTATTACACCAAGGTTTATTATTTACCTGTATAGAGTGTACCCTCGAGCTCCATCCGGGAAAGCCCTAACTGGAGTAGGTACTAAATGGAACCGGCCTTGGGGGAATTAAAGTTTCATAGAAACGCGCGGGATTCAATAACTAAATCATTAATTATTTGTAGTTATTCATGAAGCATAAGGTAAATAATAAACCATTGTGTGATAATTTAGTATAGATGCCCCTTCTGCGTAGATAGTATGATAAACAGTTGTGTAATAATTTACTGTTGTGTACTAATTTACCGTTGTGTAATAATTTACCCAATATTACTTCAACGTTTGTTCAAGTTCCAAAAGTACCTATCTCTTAAAGACCTTACTGAGAACGAACGGCTGGACGTACAATGCTCGGGTTGGTCTCAAAAAACGCCCAAGTTCGAGAACTATTTAAAAACGTAAACAAATTTGAGATAACGGCGTCCTGGAAACTTGAACCCTTATGTTTCACCCCTTAGGGATGAGTGACATTAACGCCGAGCCTCGAGGACCAACTAGACCCCATATGGGACCTATGTACCGAATTTCGTCAATTTTGGTTCATGGTAACTAAGAAAAGTGCGAAGTACGGCGTACGGCGGACGGACAGAATTTTTTTATTGCATTTTAGGATTCTGCATATCTGCATTTACTTCGAAACGGGAACCATCAAATTTTGACCGGGCTTAAACTTTTTTTTTTTTTTCATGCTCGATTCCAAAGGGTCATTATTGAAAATAATATACCAAAATGATGGATCTACTGAATTCTGTTGGTAGGCACTTATGAAACTTGAACAAACTTTGAAGTATTATTGATGGGTAGATAATGGTAAATTACTAAACAACGGTAAATTATTACACAACGGTTAATTATACCGTCTGCGTAGAAGGGGCTGGATTTTGTTGATACTTTTGCAACTTAGGTACTTTTGTTGATAGGTTTACTTTTACACAACTGTAAATTATTGCACAACGGTTCGTTATACTATCTACGTATACAGGTGAATTATTACACAACAGTTTATACTTTATGCTTCACGAATAACTACGAATAATTTATTAATGATTGAATTATTGAATCCCGGGCATTTGTGTGAATCTTTAATCCCGGAGCCGGCTCCAGTACTCGATTTAGTGCTTTCCTGAGGGGAGCTCGAGGGTATTGACCACAGAAAACAGTGATCTACGCAGAAGAGGCATCAATACAGGTAAATAATAAACCTTTGTGTAATAATTTGCAGCGTTTTTATTGCATTTTCGGATTCTACATACCTTGAAACAGAAACCATGAAGGGGGTTAACATTTATTTTCTCATGCTCGATTCCAAAGGTTCATTATTGGGAATAATTAACCAAAAAAATGAGTTGTCTCGGCGCACTTGACAAACTTTATTTAGTTCTTGAATATACTTACAAGGTAATATCCCGAATAATTATACTCAGTAGGTACCTATTCAGGAAGGTGAATTACCTAATGACGATTATCATTAATTTTCGAGAGTGAGAATTGGTTCACAATATACAGGGAACCTATTTTCAGTTTCTCATAGTGGGGACCAGTTATTTGAGGACAGAAACCATTCCCTATTGATATATGTTATACTTATGTGATGTGCTAGTCTAATGTTTGTACTCGTGTAATTTGACTTATCGAGTCCTTACGAAGATAGGCAAGTCTGATGACTTGAGCCCAGGCATCATAAACATGTTTTTGTAATAATGTGGTAATATTTATAATTGCATAGTATAATAAACCGAATTTTAGGACTTTCACAGTAATGGTTCCAAAGTCGTTCTCAAATTATTTTCAGGGGGTTCTTGTTCATATTAGGCGTAATGCAAGTAGATGATTTATTAACTGTTAGGTTCTACGTTTACTGTTGGGATCTATTTACTTAAGGATTTACCTAATGTTAGGACCTTTTGTAGGTTACTATTTGTCAGTAGTATGACTGATACGAGTCACTTACATAAAAATCACAGCTAATTTGAGTTCTCAAGTAGTATGTAGAGATACTTACTGACGGTGTCATTGCTACTTCTTTACCAACTTCACTAGTGGCCGCTTGTTTACCCAGATTTATATACAATTAGTTTCGACTCCAACCCACCCCACTCATTTGGAAGGTTATATGTATAATTTACTTTACAGCGTTGTAATCGAATATTCTCATCTGCGAAGTGAGCTAATTGCGACCGCAGACACTGTCTCAAATACTCAAGGATCACTTAGATATTTCCCGTTGTTTCCATTTCATTTGAAATCATTGGTAATATATTATACTTCCTTCAGTAGAGAAAATGCTGATTCCATCATTTAGGATATAGGCTAAGAGAAGATTGAGCGGTATTGATGAGCTCTTTCAGGAGTACCTATTTACTTTGCTCGTTCTACTTGAACGAGATGATTTACTCTACTTCTGCTGCCTTTTGGGATGAAAAACTTATTTTGATAAATAAAGTAAAACTTAACAACTTAAAACCTTACTGGCTTGCCTCTTAAAACTTTTCATTAGGTAAGGCTTTTCTAGGATCCTAGTATCATGTTCGGTAAACAACTTGCAGGAGGCAAGCCAAAAGTACAGTGACGCTAATATTGCAATTAAAATTACCCTTCCGATACCTGTGATCATTTTTCAAAAACTTTGCAATAAATCAGCTGTCGTGTAACACGTCGATGGAATGTATAATGATAGAGTAGGAAGAGGGACATTTTTCGTGAGTCAAGTCTTCTTTTTTTTAACACTTAGGTGTCATATTTACATTATTAGGGAGGAAAGGTGAGTCTGAAGTTCCCATAGCACCGTGTCTCCGTGTCTTTCTTGATAAAAGCAGGAGAAATGGCGAAAGCTCCGAGTTGGTTTCATCTAACCCTTCGGTGTTTGGCGGTTCTTAAACACCCGTGGGCGAATGATTTTCCTAGTACGTCGTGGTAATGGAAATATCACTTGCTTCGTTAAAACTTATCGTGGCTGACTTCGGTTGAAACTTAGGACGGGGGTTCGGTGCGACATTATCGGGCATTTTAAGTTAAGAATTTATGCACTACCTGCACCAACGAATCATCTTCCTTTATACAGTAATGAGACCCATCTTGTTACCAAGCTGGACGAAATGTATGTTCTCCGACTGGCCCGACGAGTTTCCGTTGACTACCGAGATTGTGATGATCTAACCGGTTATGATGATAGTGCTACTATGAAGGTAGTGAAGAGGTGAAGTTTCTGTAGGGAGGATGAGTTAATAACCTACAACTCGTTACTATGTTTACTTATAGCGATAATAGATGGCCATTCTTATTGTTCGTTCTTCCCAACGGCACCCTGCTCCCGCATAGTAGAAATCCGGACATCAGCAACCAGTTGTCGTAGAAGAACCGTAGCGGCTGTGTAGATGGTCATCAATGTGGAATTGGTATTCTGAATATCATGCATTTGACTATCTCTGGCTTGACTATGGTTTTTTTTTGTTCATATTTAATTTTTGTCCACGCGAGGTAAATATACATACATATTTTCTGGAAAGGATGAATGATGTGATGATGATTCTTAATCAAACCTGATTATCTCCTATTGATGTATCCTAGTATATCATCCAGTTTTCCTCCTTTGAAATCCACTGATGCCTCTGGCGCATATATCTACTGCAGATAGATACTCCACAGCTTGCTTACATGGGTTTTTAAGCAAGGGGAAATCTTTCTAGATCCTTATTACCTTTTGGTGCGTTGAATTCTCTCATTACGGGAAGCCCGAGGTCCCCTCAACGCCCCAATTGGTTTTCACCGAAACTGCTTGGAGTGCCTACCGCGATTACCCAATGTTAAGGTTAGTGTGTCCGCCGCCCACTCGACCAGGCCTAATATGATGAAAATGCCGGGCCGTTCTCTTGAGCATACCTGCGTCTGGGAAGTGTGGAATGTTGGAATTGTTGGACCGTTTTGAAACAGTTCGGGGAACTATATAAGTGAACGGCAGAGAGGAACGAGCATCACTCAACTACCGATCTTTGTTCTAGTAACATCACCTACAATGAAGACTTTGGTAAGAAGCATCTTGGAGCAATGAATTTAGTTGAAATTTGAAACTGTAACTCTATGTTATCAACGAATGTGCCTACTTGACATTTATTATATTTTTTTAAGCAAATTAAATTTAGCCATGGGTTCTAGTAATTACAGTGCTAAGCTAATTGAGACCAAACGCACAATTTGCAGGTTTTTGTTTGCCTGTTCGGATCTGTGTTCTGTCAGTATTGGGGCAGTGCAGTTCACGACACCCCTGAAGTTGCGGCTGCAAAAGCTTCTCATCTCGCTGCCCTTGCCAAGGCTCATCAAGAAGCCCAGCAGAACTCATGGAACGCACAGGACCGATCTGGGCTTGAGGATGATGGGTCATACAAAGAAGAAAATGACGATTCGTGGAGAGAAGAAGGTTCGTGGAAGGGCGATGACCGATCCTGGTCACCTCAAGGCCATTCCTGGACTGCCCAACCTCAGAAATGGAGCCAACCCCAGGTATTTTTACAGGAGTGCTGAAATATGATGACTCGAATAAATTTGCAACTTTGAGGCAATACCTAATTATCTGGAAGCAAATACCACATTTCCTCCTGTTACGTATTAGAAGAGCTATTAATATTATCTTCTAACAGGGTGACATAATATTGTTCTGAAATTCTACCCAGGTTCACGAAGTGCAGCACCACGGTCACTGGCAAGGAGCCGAAAAGAAATGGACCGGTCCTGTGGCTCTCCCTCCAGGCTATGACAAAAACGGCGCCCCTCTCCCAGTCCAGGATACTCCGGAAGTCGCTGCTGAGAAAGCCAAGCATTTCCACCTTTACACACACGGAGCTCATGCCGCTGCTGCAGCAGCCCATACCGGCCCAGCGCATCACGCTCCCACTTGGCATTAGGGTGTTGAGCATGGCTAACGCTGCTGAAGCAGGGCTAAACTAGGGAGGAATGAAACTCTAGTCCGAGTTAAGTTGATTTGAAAAATAAATAATTTTATTTATTCAACCGTTCGTTTTAGTGCTTGATTTTCACCTGTCATCAACAATACCTATAAGAACTTAGTGAAAATTTCATTTCGTCCCATATTGTGGAACGTATTTTTCTTTTGATGAAGTGATTTTGTTCATTTGACAACTACCTCAGCATATAATTATAAGAACGTACAAAACACTTACAAATGAGAATTTGTAGCTACCTACGTAATGTAGTGTACCAATAAATACAATACCAATACAACAACATGCCACAATGGTGAAACAAAATAATGTTTTATGTCTCATAACAAAACTTGAATGGATACAGCTGTTATGATTGTATCATTGTAATTTCGGTTCAATTGAAATGGTTTATGGTAAACTGAAGCAAATCCAAGGCTCAGATATTAATATTATTCCTCTTTTGCTAAGTTGGAATGATCGAAACATCTCTTCTTTCTTCTTGTTCTTTATCTTCGCCTTTTGAGATACATTTTGCACAAGAATAAACAAATCGACCTCCTTTTGATTTTGCTGAGGGGGAATCAGAACTCGTCTCAGGATTTAATGTTGAATATAGAAGTGGGGGGTTTGCATTTATCTTTTTGGCTGAATATATAAATATTATTTTTATGAGAATACTTATTCAACACTGGCTTAAGACTGCAGTTGTGTACCAGCACGCCTTCACCAACCCACTCTTTTCTTCGTCTAAGTAGTTCAAATACTCTTCATTCGAAATTTATCTCACTTGGTGGACAGTTACAACATTCGTGGGCATTTATTAAACTGTATTTGATAATATATTAAACATATATCAAGGTCTTATCATATGTTTTTCATAAGTATATATATGTCTAATATAAACTGTATCATCAGTATAATATGTCTCATCATTATGACGGTGACATTCTGAACATCTCTATAAACTGAGGTTCCTGTCCGAAATTGTAGCTAAAATGTCAAGGCTGGTTTAGAAAGTTCATAGATCCGGTCAATAACAAGTATTCACAAAACACTCGCACTATCTGAATATTATTCGTGGATCCTACCAAGTGACTCCCAAGTCATTCAGTTAGCGTGAATTTTGTTGAGTTTGTAGGATTGTGAAGAGTAATGTATTATCTGTAGAATCTGCTGGTGAAATCTCGGTTAAATTAATTTCACCAGGATCCTGATTATTGGGCAGAAAATAAGGAAATTGGTCAAACCTTATCTGAATTGACCGGCCTTATATATGCACAAGGTGTTGGCAGTAGTCTGCCTTGTATACAGTAGGTGTGGAATCAAACTTCGAGCGAGGATGTAATGGATGAGGGTGGACCCTAATAGGCGTCTCGAACTTATTGACTGTGCATCTAGGGGCACGATTTGATTTTCAGGGACTGGATTCTTGTGCAATCCCGTTATGAAATTGCTTGTGTCAATCTTTTTCACTCGGGTGCTTGGCATTCCTTCTGCCCCCAACAGTGGATGCATTCCCTCTCTCGAAAACTGACCCTAACATCAGGCCTCGTTCTGTATGGATGGAGAGACGGGCTACCAAACCTTTTGGAGATCGTAAGTGCAAACATCCAACCGTTTATTGCATCTCTTTGGGTCGAGATAGGTACTGACTGATACGTGCCGGACTGCAGATTGTCGGCCGCCCTCTGCACTCTTCGAGAGCCTCGGAGGAGCACCGTCTGAGCTGTCCGCCGCATCGATGGTCAGTAGCTTACATCGTCCTGACCGTGAGACGTCAGCTGGAGGGAGAACGTGCAACCAACTAACTGTTCTTACTTTGTGTATATTCTAGTTTTTAATGTTAATGGCGTAGCAAATAAGTTTTTGTTCCCCGATTTACTGATTTCTTTTGGTATTCGTAAAAAGCATGATATTTTGCCTTATTGAAACACATGTGGTGGAGGGCACATTTGAACGCTTTAAAAACTTTTCTGGGGGGAGGGGGATTCATTTGAGTTGAAGTGGTTTGGGACTATAAGATCCTCACGATATGGTATGGCGACTGGAGGAATGTTGATAGGAGTGAAGAAAAACCCGAAAATTGTTTCCAGATTCAAGATTGAGATGCTCTACATCAGTGCACCGTAATCCATGGGTCGGACAATGGAAAGAATCTGTATCGTCCCGGTCTGCATAAACTAATGGTGGGATGCTGACATGGACAGGGCTGTGTGAAGTGTTTCACAGGATTGCAGTGGCGGGTTCAAACATAATGATTGTTGGTGATGTGAACGCTAGGGTCGGTAGAAAGCAGACGGTTCCTGAAGAAATAGAGCTTGATGTCAGTGCAGGTTCACAAGCGGTAGAAAGTCAAAATATGATATGTCTAACGGAAATGGGGATTTGTTTTGCACGGATTTTGAACTAACCATTTTGAATGGGAGGAGTCATGGTGACATGGAGAGGCAGTTTGCGTAGTTACGTTGGGCCAAATGAAATGTCCGCCACTCCTGGTCTTTGGATGCAGTTGTGGGGTTTGAGGTGCAAAGCCAGCCTTACTCGGATCAAGTGCAAGTTCGTCGGAGGTTGTTCTGCCTTTGCTCCCAATACTGATTGACAGCAGAAAAGAATGATATCAGCAGGCTCTTTCGTGGAACCTGTGTGTGACACTTAGTCCCCAGGTGTCAGTGGAGGGGATGACACTCTCGACTGTGGATGCGGTGGCTATAACAGCCAAGAATTCTGACATGGGCGTGGTCTGGAGTGTGGATGACATCCGTTGGGACTGTAGTAAAGCCAGAGAACGGTCTTTCTAGATGATCCGACTTCTCCACATCACAGATGGTGAGGACTGCACATGGAAGGGAAAATGCTGAATTCAAACGCATATTGGAAAGAAAAAAGCAAAGAATTTCACTCAGGTCTTTCAGTCCGGTTTTTGGAGGTGATGGACGCGCAGGATTTCTGGAAACTCGCAGCTGCGATGAACAAAATAGGAAAAATTATACAGTTCAAACGCCTTTAGAATAATTTAAACCATCAGTAAGCAATAGTGCGACGAAGTGCGTATTGTTAAAAGCTACATTTTTTGTTTATAAAGCGGGTGAAACAACAAACCTTCTACAAGTATATTGTTGGACATTAAGTATGAACCATTACTAGGTTTTAATTAAATAATATTTAAATAAACAACTCCAGTATTTCACGAAACCGTCTTTAATAACCACAATTATCTTGAAAACAGTGTGTGTATGTGGGAATTATTCACCATCTTTATAGCAAGAATCTATAATTACTACCAACGCACCTCCCTCTTCCGGAATGGAGAAACCAAAGGGATCTAAATCGGACGACGACAGACGAAAGGATGCCCATGAACATGTGATGGCTGTCACTCGTGATTTCGTATCCCAACCAAGATTAAGTATGTTTACGTGAAGTTCTGGTAGGCCATCAATCTAATCACTAAACGGACCAAAACTCGCTATAAATTCCTGCTCAAAACTGTTTCTAATACCGGGAAGTACCTACCTACCTACAGTATGTGAGACGCGAATAGATAAATAACTAATGAATAACCTTTCTGAAGGGCACAGTCCAACCGAGACGCACTCACTGTCTCCACTCGTACCTATATTTTTTCTATAATCACTCAAGTACCTATCTGGTGTAGGGGCGTCTATAATTCATATAAGCATTTTAAGAAGGGGGTTAACGGTTTGCTTACAAGGGGGAGGGGAGGCTAAAATTTTGCTTACGTAAGCGCTTTATTTCCTAAACCAATAGAAGACTGGAGGTGGTTAGTTGCTCCTTTAGGTACCTACATGCCTACATACGACATTTCTAGCAGATGAAATAAATGCGAATCACAAGGTACCTCTATTGGTATCGAATGCCTACAACACAACCAAGCTGTTTGACATATTTGCATATTAAATCTACTAATTGAGTGCTGCACTTTTCCATTTAGGATTTGGGTTCTTTTGAATTCCAAATAATGGATACGGGCACTATGCCGAAGCTATGTAACAGCTTCAGCAAAATCTAACCTTCCAGTCTCATCCATAGAGATATATATGGATACCTACCTACATACGAGATTTCTAGCAGGGGCGTTGCGTTCATAAGGCCATTTGGGCTACTGCCCCGGCACCCAAAAACAGGAGTAAAAAATTAAAAAATCCAACCGTGTCTTCAGCTGGCATTTGAATCTCCCTCCGTACACTGTACCTAGCTTTTTTCACAAAGTTTAACAGCGTCCTGCTATATATCTCGATGTCCTTCATACTAGCTCCGTAGGCCAAATATGTTATCGGAATCTAGCGACAGTAATCGATGTCCTACAATCGAAATCGAAACCAACGCTCCTGAAACTGGCAGGCGCTGGCCCCAGCTGCCATGGGAGTTCCCATGGCAACTGAGAAAAGTGGCCCGTCCACACATGCTCATTCAAGTAAAAATGTAGTTTGCCACGCCCACTTTGGGCGCTGTCCCCAAAATCTGATTTCCTACCAGAAATCGTTCCTGTTCACAATCGATTCGATTCAAATGTGTCATCTGGATACGAGACACTTCTGTCTTCAAATTTATTTTTGTTGTCTCCTGATATCGTGCACCACACTAGCTTTCTCTGTTCTCTGTTGACAGTTTTCCATTTTTTTGCGTTAAATTATGTGTGCGTTTGCGTTCGGTCCGATTCCGATTACAGATTTGTAATTGTGGTGCTTACGCGTGTTTTGTCCTGTCCTGTGGATTGGTTGGCGTCGTAACACACAGATAAGTACCTACCTTCTTGTCAATAGCTTCTCCATTGAAGTAGGTACCGGCCGATGGGTCATTGCTTCAGTGTATTTTAGTTTACTATATTTTTATACCACATGAATTCGGTGGCTAATTTATGGTCGAAATTTTCGACGTTTTCGTACGAAGATAGTGTGTAGATTAAAAGTTTAGGAAGAGATAAGCCTTAGCTGAATACTTACCTATCACTCTATCAGTAAATAAAGGGAAGGGTGTTGTTGCTTTGAGGTATTTTGTAGAAAAATCTCTCGGTTTTAGGTTCTGGTTTGGTGCCTCACCGTTTTCACAATCCACGCACCGCTACTGATAGACATTATTCGCCGAAGTCATTGGCCGTGATACTTGGCCAACTCAATGATGATTGGATTTGTCATAGTGACGAATTTATGAAATTAAGACTGCGTGTGTTGTAGTTCTTACCTACAATGAGAGGAGATGGAAAGACGGTACGTTTGCTTACAATTGGTGGTGGGAGGGGGGGGGGGGGGGGGGGGGGGTGGGGTCGAACTTTTCTTCTACCTGGCCATTCTATGCTTGAAGTTGCGGAGTTCACCACGGGAAGATATCCAAAGAGCAACAAGACACACGGAAATTATATTCGTCATAATAGCGTATTCTTTTGAATAAGGGTAATTATCAACATCGTTCGTTTGGAAATCCCATTAGAGCAATTGTAATTGAAATACTGAACCACTGCTGATTGATTAAAAATAACGAATCACTTCGTTCAGTAATGTCTACTGAAAAAATTGCCAGTTACATAAATATATTTATGCCATTGATTGATTTCCACTTCCTCTTAGTTTCAGCAACTATAACTCTGACACTAATGGTGCTTGTGCTGAACTATCCCAACTAACGTTACCTTATCATGATGAAGGGATTGCAAAGTCACATAAATTAACAGCATTAGGGTGGCAAAATGAGTTCAGGAAAATTCATCCGGTAATCTGTTATTTTATACAAAAAAGAGAACACAGTAATTAATAGGAACATGTGGATATAGTGTAGAATTTACACTAGTCATGAAAGCATGAAAAATGGCACGTTAATAGTGACGGGCGACGTGAGCGGCGAAATGAGCAGCTTTGGCAGCGGCGACTTCGGGGGTGTCAGCCGGGAAAGAGCTGTGCCAGGAAGGAGCTGCAGCGTGGGACCAAACGGGTGCCGTATGGATGGGAGATGAGTGTGAGGGGGCGTAGCGTGCAGCAGACGCGGCGTAGGCTCCGTGTGAATAGAGATGAAAGTGTTTGGACTTTTCGGCGGCAACTTCAGGGGTGTCCAGGACAGGGAGGGGCGCTCCGTGCTTGTCGTAGCCTGAAATGTCATAATTATAGATATTGAAAAAAACCAATCAAAGCGTCAAGTACGAGTAACGGATATAGCCATATTATAATTGTCACTGAGTCTTACTCAGAAAGACCCGCTTCTTTTACTGATCCAAAATAAGCATTCAGCATAAGCATTTTACTGACCCGAATCCGCTTTCGGATTAGGTTTACTAACTTCTTCTGGTAGGTAGGATTACGCTCATCCAAAATGTTTAAAGAGAGTTAGTGAGAAAAGAGCTAAGCCGGTGATTTGAACAATAAAATCAATAAACAACATGGCTTCTGAAAACTCAAAAAAAAGGGGGAAAAAAACTAAACCAGTGGGGCAGGTGCGTGGTATAATTTTAGGTATAAAGTTAGGTGAGTCTAGACGAATGCTACTGTCAGATATGAATGGAGTACCTTCTGGTGCCATAGTAGCTCTCAGCCATATTGATGACGGATGTAGCAACCTCACCCGTCATTCACGGGATGAAAAATTTCTTTTTACTACAAAGGTAAATACTAAACCTTGCTCCATCAAACCATGCTGTTGACAGATAGACAATTTAGAACTCTTCTCTACAAGTTTCGCTTGGTCAATATTGCATTTTTGGATCGAAAATTTGGAAAATGAACGGAATGAACTGCTTTCCTCTTCCTTTATAAGATAAAGGAGGCAAACTGGAAGCCAGGAAGAATTGTTTCTTTTCATGTTCAACTATTTCATAGAACGAGTTTGTATTTGCGTCCACGTAAATAAGAGAACGTAGCTATTTCCGACGGGCTAGAAATAGATACCTCAGTACCCTTATGTCTGTAGATCAGTGTTACGAAAATAATTGTTACCTGGAGGGAGGGCGATGGGACCGGTCCACTTCTTCTGAGGAGCCTCCCAGTGGTGCTGGGGAGCATAGTGATGCTGCGGCTGTGGAATGTAATGAACTCCGTGTTTGGCAGCAGAGACAGCTGCGAGATGGTCGGCTTTGGCCGCAGCAACTTCGGGGGTGTCATGAACTGGTTGAGGAAGGCCCCAGTGCTGAGCGAAAGATGCACTGAGAAAGGTAGTTAGAATGACCTGAAAAGGATAACATACCTAATATTATAATATTGCGTGGATGTTAGTAGGTAAATACAATACTGCTGTGAATTCATGAGTAGGTATGTTGTGAATTTTCAAATAAAAGCTTTCGTCTTATGTTTTGTGAGATGAAATAACAATGAATTTACTCGTATTTATATGAGTAAAGTTGATGCATTTAATATCCGATATTAAAAGTGAAAAAACATTAAGTATAACTCAATGCATAATTTTCACTTATTATAGAAAAAAGATAAAAAAAAAAAACGATTTCTTCACTGGCATAGTAAGCGAACAGTGCATAATAATGATTTCGT
>CATPAC010000278.1:42500-50165 GCA_954871275.1 Leptopterna dolabrata | reverse complement strand
AAGAACGAAAGTTAGAGGTTCGAAGGCGATCAGATACCGCCCTAGTTCTAACCATAAACGATGCCAGCCAGCGATCCGCCGATGTTCCTCCGATGACTCGGCGGGGAGCTTCTTCCCGGGAAACCAAAGCTTTTGGGTTCCGGGGGAAGTATGGTTGCAAAGCTGAAACTTAAAGGAATTGACGGAAGGGCACCACCAGGAGTGGAGCCTGCGGCTTAATTTGACTCAACACGGGAAACCTCACCAGGCCAGGACATTGGAAGGATTGACAGATTGATAGCTCTTTCTTGATTCAGTGGGTAGTGGTGCATGGCCGTTCTTAGTTGGTGGATCGATTTGTCTGGTTAATTCCGATAACGAACGAGACTCTAGCCTATTAACTAGGCGTTTTCCGGTGTCCCCGCCACCGGCGACAATCATTCTTCTTAAGGGGACAGGCGGCTTTTAGCCGCACGAGATTGAGCAATAACAGGTCTGTGATGCCCTTAGATGTCCTGGGCCGCACGCGCGCTACACTGAAGGAATCAGCGTGTGCCTCCCTGGCCGAAAGGCCCGGGTAATCCGCTGAACCTCCTGCGTGCTAGGAATTGGGGCTTGCAATTGTTCCCCATGAACGAGGAATTCCCAGTAAGCGCGAGTCATAAGCTCGCGTTGATTACGTCCCTGCCCTTTGTACACACCGCCCGTCGCTACTACCGATTGAATGATTTAGTGAGGTCTTCGGACTGGCGGTCATCCCTACTGACTTGTCGGTATCTATGAACGCTGGGAAGATGACCAAACTTGATCATTTAGAGGAAGTAAAAGTCGTAACAAGGTTTCCGTAGGTGAACCTGCGGAAGGATCATTAATGAGAACCGGTCGATCAAAAGACTCGAGCTCTCCCCCGCTCTTCAATGAGCAGAGAAGAAAGTCAAGCAACCAAGAGGCTCGCCGAGGAGTCTCGAAAGACCTCGTGAGAAGGGGTAGCGCCGGTGGGCGGCTTCATTGAAGCCCGTCGACCGCTTTTGGAGACGGATCTCGGCCAGTGGGACAGAGAAAGTGTTTCTCGCCCCGCCGTCTCCTCAAAACGCCCCTTCGAGGCGGGACCGCTTGGTCACAGAGTTGCAAGAAGCCGCAGAGCCCCCTTCACACGAGGGGGGCTCCGCACACCACGCTTCGCTCGGGCCTCGTGCTCCCTTTCGAACATGACAACCCATAGAGTTCATAACCCCATGGGCGACGGGGGTTTGAAAATCGTCGCCTCCGAGGAGGTCCGGCCGTGAGGTCGGCCTCTCCCGGTCAGAACATGATTACCCTGAGCGGCGGATCACTCGGCTCGTGGGTCGATGAAAGACGCAGCAAACTGCGCGTCGTCGTGTGAACTGCAGGACACATGAACATCGACATTTTGAACGCACATTGCGGCCCTGGGATTCCATCCAAGGGCCACGCCTGTCTGAGGGTCGTTTGTACGACACGCCCGTTTAACCGGGTGTCGCTCATCCTTGCGACTGCGGTCGGTGTGAGTGACGAGGAGAGCCGGACCACCTATGGTCCGGCGGAAGGCGGCGGAGAAGGAAGGGCGGCAGCTCCCGTAGAACGGTGGGCTGCTGCTTCCTGCCACTTACGCTCCGTCACCCATTGCCTTCGGAACGGCTCCAAATGCCGGACCTCTCCCTCTCAACTCCATCCCGCTCGCTTTTCGGGAGCATCACCGGCCTCACCCCAACCCCCCCCCCCTCAAAGGGGGATGGCGAGGGCGCTGTCTCCTCAGATATGAGCCGGCGAGCATTTCATAGGCACGCTCCCGTGTCGGAAACTCTGCTGGATGCCAGGTAGGAAAACCACTCGATACCTCCAACACCCTCAGTGGTGGACTGAACCTCTGTTTTCGAGCACGTCGCGCGTTTCTCCTTGGTTCGGAGGATCGCGGCGGTCGATTAGAGTTGTGAACATCTGTCACTCATGTGTCGAACGATACGGCCACGGCTAAAGCGGGATCAAAGTATGACGTTGAAAGGTCTCGGTGTGGTGATGCCACTGGTTCGAAGACGAAGTCCCGAATCCAGACTGCATGGCCGTCACCACCACCTTTTTTTGAGCGCCTCCACCCTCACGGATCACACCGCGAATGGGTGGAGGAAGGTCTATCCCGTGGACGCGTATCGTGGGCCACCTCACACAGATGGTGGTGACACGTCCCGTATCTGACATTTGAGAACTCTCGACACGATGACGATACTCCTTCTCTTTATCTCGACCGACCGCCTTCGTCACGAGGGGCTCCGCAATCGACGCGTTCTCGGTGAGGGGATGTCCACGGTGCGGGGTGTTGAACCAACGAGGTGTCGGCCTCAGTGGGGACCCAACTGGCATCACCCATACGCAGACGCTCGGTTTCGGGTATGGTCGTCGCCGAGTCGGCTAGGAGTGTCGAGAAGAAATAGGTGGCGGTGGTGCTAACCCGAACCACACTTTCCCTCCTCGCTCCGTAACACAGCGAACCGACCTCAGATCAGGTGGGACTCCCCGCTGAATTTAAGCATATTAGTAAGCGGAGGAAAAGAAACTAACCAGGATTCCCTCAGTAGCTGCGAGCGAACAGGGAGAAGCCCAGCACCGAATCCCGGAGGCCTTGCCTCCAGGGACATGTGGTGTTCGGGAGGGTTCGCATACCCGACACAGCTGCACCGCGTCCAAGTCCATCTTGAACGAGGCCACGGTCCCGAGAGGGTGCCAGGCCCGTAGCTGGCCGGTGCTGGTGTCGGGTGAACCTCTCCTTAGAGTCAGGTTGCTTGAGAGTGCAGCCCTAAGCGGGTGGTAAACTCCATCTAAGGCTAAATACAACCACGAGACCGATAGCGAACAAGTACCGTGAGGGAAAGTTGAAAAGAACTTTGAAGAGAGAGTTCAAGAGTACGTGAAACCGCTCAGGGGTAAACGGAAAAGACCCGAAATTTCCGAAAGGGGAGATTCACGTCTTCTCGCTGGTCGGACGACCCGCTCCTCGTCGACGGCTCTATGCCTCATTCGGATTCATCCGGACCGAGTGGTGGAGCCGCCGAGAGTGGGTCCGTACGGCCGCGGCGGACCGCACTTCTCCCCTAGTAGGACGTCGTGACCCGTCCGGCCACGGTCTAAGGGCTTGGGTGGTAGCCTGTGTGAGCTGTTCGCAGTCTCGCGCAGACCCCCTTTCTCCCGACCGTGGATCGCTCCGGTCGGTATCAAAAGACGGTGTCGAACCGCTCTGCGGAGGGAGCGATCCCTCTTCGAGAGCGCGATGTGGCCCTTGACAAGGTTGCGAGTCGCGTGTCAAGGCGGGCCTCCGCCCGTCTGACTGCTCTCGCGCCTGTATGGTCGAGTGTGCCCTTACGCAGGTTCATTCAAATGGCACCAGTCCACGGCGAATCAGTTTTGGGCTCTTGTCCGACCCGTCTTGAAACACGGACCAAGGAGTTTAGCGTGTGCGCGAGTCATTGGGTGTCAAAACCTAAAGGCGTAATGAAAGTGAAGGGAACTCCGCTTTCCGAGGGAGGATGGGTCGAGTCCCTTTATACGGGCCGGCCTCGCACTCCCGGGGCGTCTCCATCTCATCGCGAGAGGAGGCGCACCCAGAGCGCACACGCTGATACCCGAAAGATGGTGAACTATGCCTGGCCAGGACGAAGCCAGGGGAAACCCTGGTGGAGGTCCGCAGCGATTCTGACGTGCAAATCGATCGTCGGAGCTGGGTTTAGGGGCGAAAGACCAATCGAACCATCTAGTAGCTGGTTCCCTCTGAAGTTTCCCTCAGGATAGCTTGCGCTCGGACGAAACGAGTCTCATCCGGTAGAGCGAATGATTAGAGGCCTTGGGGTCGAAACGACCTCAACCTATTCTCAAACTCCAAATAGATGAGAACCCCGGCTTTCTTGAACATTGTTTATGAAGCCGGGGGCTTGGATCAGAGTGCCAAGTGGGCCAATTTTGGTAAGCAGAACTGGCGCTGTGGGATGAACCAAACGCGGAGTTAAGGCGCCTCAATCGACGCTCATGTGAAACCATGAAAGGCGTTGGTTGCTTAAGACAGCAGGACGGTGGCCATGGAAGTCGGAATCCGCTAAGGAGTGTGTAACAACTCACCTGCCGAAGCAACTAGCCCTGAAAATGGATGGCGCTGTAGCGTCGTGCCTATACTCCGCCGTCAACGGCAACGCAGGCAGTCGCCTCACGGTGACGGCGCTGTTACGCCTTGACGAGTAAGAGGGCCGCGGCGATGAGCGCAGAAGGGTTTTGGGCGTGAGCCTGCCTGGAGCCGTCGTCGGTGCAGATCTTGGTGGTAGTAGCAAATACTCCAGCGAGGCCCTGGAGGACTGATGTGGAGAAGGGTTTCTTGTGAACAGCTGTTGCACAAGAGTCAGTCGATCCTAAGCCCTAGGAGAAATCCGAAGCGATGGGTTGCCGTTGAGTGGTGTGTAGCATAGAACCATTGAAGGCACCATCTGGGCGAAAGGGAATCCGGTTCCTATTCCGGAACCCGGCAGTGGAACCGTTCCAAATCGGGCCCTCATTGAGGACTCGTCAGGGCAACCTGAAAGGACCCGGAGACGCCGTCGGGAGATTCGGGGAGAGTTGTCTCTTCTCTATAAGCGTTCGAGTTCCCTGGAAACCTCTAGCAGGGAGATAGGGTTTGGAACGCGAAGAGCACCGCAGTTACGGCGGTGTCCGAATCTTCCCCACGGACCTTGAAAATCCGGGAGAGGGCCACGAGGAACCCCACGCCGGCTCGTACCCATATCCGCAGCAGGTCTCCAAGGTGAAAAGCCTCTAGTCGATAGATTAATGTAGGTAAGGGAAGTCGGCAAATCCGATCCGTAACTTCGGGATAAGGATTGGCTCTGAGGATCGTGACGTTTGCCGGGCTTGATGGAGAATCAGGCCGGTGTCAACGAGCCGGGCCTGGGCGAGGAGATGGGCGTTCACGCGTTCCTGAACCGAGCTCGGTCCCGTGCCTTGACCACCTGAGGACCTTTCTTGCTGCGAGCTTCAGCCTGTCAAGTCGCTGGCCTCGTGCCTGTGGACGGGGCTGTTGTTTCTTCGGCCGTCATTCAACGATCAACTCAGAACTGGCACGGACCAGGGGAATCCGACTGTCTAATTAAAACAAAGCATTGCGATGGCCCCAACGGGTGTTGACGCAATGTGATTTCTGCCCAGTGCTCTGATGTCAAAGTGAAGAAATTCAAGCAAGCGCGGGTAAACGGCGGGAGTAACTATGACTCTCTTAATGGGTAGAGCCGTGGGACTGACCATCCGGAGGCTTTACCAAGTCAACCTGCTACCTCCTCGTGGTGAGAGTCGGGCAACGCACAAGGAAGCTAGTAGTGATGCGATCCGGGTCGTGCGGCCTCAGGGGTTACCCGGTTACGGGGCCCTTGCTGGTCTTATGCATGATGTCCGAGAGGTGGTCGTTTTGGTGCATCACTCCTTGTGCGGCTAAAAGCAGGCTCTGGCGCTTAGGAGGGTGCATTGCTCCACAATGCACCTGTCCGATCCCCTGTTCTCCCTTTTTAGTTATGACTACAACCAATACTGAGCCTCATAACCCCCGACGGCCCTCTGGCTCTCGGGGTTCTAGGGGAGAGCAACCAGGGATGCCCCGGCAGGGGCACCGGGATCCTAGTTCATCCCGTTCCTCGAGCGTTAGCTCTAATTACCCTTCTTCTGCGTCAAGCGTCCAGTGTAGTCGGTGTGACCGTTCCTTCCTGACGAGCAGAGGTCTGGGTGTCCACTTCCGTTCGGCTCATCCCGAGGCGGCTAACGCTGCCATTGTTGTGGAGCGGGTGAAGCCGAGGTATGAGCCGGAGGAGTTGCGCATGCTTGCTGCCGCTGAGGCCTGTGCGGTCCGTGATGGTGTGCGGTTCGTTAACCAGTTTCTGGTTGCTCGCTTCCCTTCGCGGACCATTGAGGGCATTAGAGGGGTGCGTCGTCGTTCGGATTACAAGGCTCTTGTTGGCGATCTAGTCCGTCAGCAGGCTCAGGCCGTGTCCTCTCCGACGTCGTCGCCCCCTGGCGCGGCTGCGTCACCTTCCGTTGGGACAGTGGGTACCAGCGCTCCGGCGTCTTCTCCTTCTCTTTCGGCGGATGCGGTTGCTGCTGAGGGACTTGTTCCTGATGCTTCACCGGTGACCACGCAGCCTTCCTTGCTTCCCCTTCTGGCGGAAGTACGGAGGCTGGGAGAGGAGTTGACAGGCAAGCGCTATCATGAGCGCTATGCGCTAGCCACGTTGGCGGCGCTTGCTCGGAGTGCTGAACAGGGCTCTGCTCTCCGGGATGGCATTGTGGGCTATGTCGATCGTGTCTTTGGTGTTGGTCAGGCTTCGACCGTGCGTGGTGCTCGGTGGCGCCGTCCTCGGAGGGCGTTGGCGGCACCCGCTGTGGGTCGTAAGGCGAAGCAGCTTGCGAGACGGCGGGCGTACCGTTGGATGCAGGAGTTGTGGAGGCGAGATCCGGCTCGTGCGGCCTCAGGGGTTCTCGATGGTGATGGTGGAGTGATGGGTGGTGCTTCTGCTCCGCCTGTCGGCAATCTCGCCGCATTCGAGGCCTATTGGCGTCCAGTGATGGAGGCCGGTGGGGTCGAGTGTGGTGCGCCGGTCGCTCCCCCCTCTCCCGTTTGCAGTGCCCTTGCTGGTCTCATGCATGATCCGGTGACGGCTGACGAGGCACGGTTGTGCCGCGTTAGAAACTCTGCAGCTCCTGGCCCTGATGGTGTGACTGCTCGTCGGTGGAATGCTGCGCCCCAGCTGATTCGCCTCTTGGTCCTGAACCTTCTGCTTCTGGCCGGTCGGCCACCCGCTGCGTTCGCTCGAGCCCGTACAGTGTTCATCCCCAAGAAAGGCTTAGGGAGTGGTCCGGGTTCCTGCAGGCCGATTTCGATCTGTTCTGTTGTGTTCCGCCACTTCCAGAAAGTGTTGGCGACTCGACTCCTGAGGGCTGATGTCGTTAGCCACAGCCAGCGTGCGTTTCGTCGGGCGGACGGCACCGCTGAGAACCTCTGGGTTCTTCAGTCGGTGTTCGCTCTTGCCCGGCGGAAGCGGAAGCAGCTTCATGTTGCTTCCCTTGACGTGGCGAAAGCTTTCGACACTGTCGGCCATCCTGCTATCATCGATTGCCTGCGTGGAGTTGGTGCCTCTGCTCGATTCATCGAGTATGTGGACTGGCTCTACCGCGAGGGCGTTACGGTGTTGCAGGTGGGTGGCGAGTCGTCAGGGGATGTGCGTGTTGGGCGGGGCGTGCGTCAGGGTGACCCTTTGTCTCCGCTCCTCTTCAATCTGGTCGTGGATGCTGCCCTTGCCCGGCTGCCCAAGGAAGTTGGGTTCGACCTGGGGGCTGGGGGTCCGCGAGTGGGTGCGTTAGCTTTTGCTGATGACGTTATCCTTCTCGCTGGTACCCGTCGAGGCCTCCAGGATGCCCTCGATGTATTCTCGGGTCAGCTGGCGCGTTGTGGTTTAGTGGTCAACCCGCAGAAGAGCGCCACGATCTCCCTGGTGCCGTCCGGGCGGGACAAGAAGGTGAAGGTTGGGGATGGGGGCTTCTCCGTCGGAGCGGTTCCTCTCCCTGCCCGAACCGTGTCCGAGGTCTGGCGGTATCTGGGTGTGGACTTTTGTGGTGTTGCCACTATGGAGGTTAGCCGTACGGACCTTG